>JAOTQJ010182237.1:0-22969 GCA_025642045.1 Solanum sejunctum | reverse complement strand
GTTTGAAAATACTCTACGTTCATGTTTGGCCAAATTTTATAATAAATTTATTCCATCTTAGATTGATGAGTTTTGAATCCCTAAATAGTGTTCGTTTGACTAGAGTTAGAGAATTTGAAAGCGATAAGTCAGTTTGTTCCGAAATTACCTCTAAATGTGAATTTGAGCAGTTTTGGCAAAAAATTTCATAAAAGAATAACTACTTAATATTAAAAGTGAATATTTTACATATTTCCAAGTTTGTGAAACTAGTTTTTATGCATATGATTCTCACGACTTTGTTCGTGCCCATTTGGCCTCGTTCATCGGTTACCGAGCCGGATATTTCGTGCGCAGATATGATTATATGTATATATATTCCGAGGTTGGCTGGATACGGTGGGTCAGTTTTCCCATGGATCGATTTTGCTTAGCGGAGACATAAGGAGCTGGGCTAGGATGGCATCATGATGTGTGAGTGCTGGGCCAACTTTGCCCCGGCTCACGGGAGTGCGTGGCACTGTCGCCTCGGCTCCATAAACAGGCATGATGACATTTATGCTTTATGATACGTGAACGCTTGGCACCTTCACCCTGGTTCACATAGATCATTTGAGGGTTTGTGTTGGAGATTTTGGAGATTTGAAATTTTTTTGGTGTTATGCTGTGGTATGGCGCGCGTTTGAAGGTCGCAATCGTTCCTGTCCGATATGCATTATTTTGTTGTTAGAAAAAATAAATATTTTTTTATGTTGACATACAGGTTTGACTTTTATACTTTCTTATTTGGATTGTCATTTTCACTTACATTTCAGGCTTTCTGCTTTACATACTTGGTACGTATTTCGTACTGAACTCCTCCTTTCGGGGGCTGCGTTCATGCCCGCAGGAACAGACGAACAGGTTAGAGGGTCGTCTTCTTAGGACTTCCGTCTACCATTGTAGTTCTCCCTTGCATCAGGAGCAGATCGTTTGGTATATGCTTGTACACGTTCGTTTTGTATTTTGCATTTATATAGATATATATTCGAGGGTATGACGGGGCCCTGTCCCATCTTGTGGTCCATTTTCTGTACATAGAGGTCTGTGGATACATGTGGGTGGCGGAAATTATATTTGTATGAACTCGTTTGTATGATATGTTTGTTGGGCGGCTCTGCCGCGACGGCGACCTTGTCAGCCCGACTTTGTATATATATGAACTTATAATGATGTTTGGTACTGTTGTGTTCGTTGTTTGCAAGTGAGGTTAGTTAGAAAAATAGAGAAAACTCTGTCAAAATTTTGTGAAATTCCTTGGCTGTCGTGAATGAAAATGCGGTATAGTGTATGTTTGGGTGCCCTATCGGCATCAATCACGGCCCCTGGGTTGGGTCGTGACAGTATAACCTGCAAAAATAAAAAAAACACAAACAAAGAGGAAAAAAAGTGACACTAAATAAATAAATAAATAAAAATAAAAAGCTACACTACAATTGGGTTGCCTCCTAATAAGCGTTTGGTTTAACGTCGTGGCACGACTTAAGTTACCATCAATATTTTTCTCCACTTTGAAGATATGAATTGCACCCTCAATTTGCATCCATCTTTCTACTTCGCTCAAGGGGCGGTAATATGAAGATAAAGGAACCAAGTAATAGGTATCGCATCTTACACTTCTTGGCCCTTGGATGAGGAACGTAATTTTTTGATTTTTGCTCAACAAATTCAAGAATATAGAGATATTGTTCCTCTTCCTTATGCTTTTTAGTAGGCTCAGATAGCTTGATTGATATCTCACTATCCAAGCACAAAGTAGAAAAATGATAGGAATGAGGCCCAATACGCCTTAATTCATGAATTGTATTATTATTTAGATCCTCTTGTCTACTCTTCTCAACATCGACAATTGGTGATTTGACATCATTCACGTCAACCTTTCTGTTCATGTGAGCCTCTTTATCATGAACATCATCTGAGCCAAATTGATCTACCTCTAGTTTGAGCTTAATTTTTGTTACATGGGTAGCTATATTTGTGAGGTGGCATTCGCTTCTTTTTGTTGCTCCATTGTCTTCTTTTGTATCTCCAATATTTGGCTCAATAGCTCACTAGTATAAGCTTTTTATTCTGCCTGCTCCACTTCATTACCCTATCAACATCACAAACAATAGAAGAATAATGATTGGGGTTTGAGGGAGGGGGATGAGTTCGGGCAACCATCCCAATAAGCATTTTGACCAACACAAAAATTACATTTAGAGGATTGGATAGGTGTACACAACCCGCTCTTCTAAGTAGTATGACATTCAATATTCAAGTGGGATCTATCATAATATTGACAAAGATATCCATCACCCAACCATCATTTATTCCAATCGTCTATATCAATAAGAGTACTAAAAAATATTTTTTTCGATTTTTTAAAAAATATTTCACAAACAAAAATAAAAATAATAAAATACTAAAAAGAAAAAATACCTAAATAATAAAAGATAAAAATATAACCTAGAAAAGTAATTAATTTCTAAGTCCCCAGCAATGGTGCCAAAAACTTGTTGCTTCCTTAGCACATGAAAGTATATTTGGTCAACCCAAGTAATATAGTGGCTCTTTTTAGAGCTGGATGTCGAACCCAAAGGACTTGTCGATTAATTAATGCCGAATAATTGTATAGGGAAAAGTTGAGAAAGAGGAGAATGGGTGAGGCCAAGAAGGCCCGTTTTGAAGGTAGATTTCAAGGTCCCAATGGTGGCTAATTTCATCAAGGCCAAAGGTCTTCCAATGCTCCTAATAGAAGTTTACTAATCACAACCTAACCAAGGTGGTGGTAGTGTTGTGCCTAATTCTATGTGCCCAAGATGTGGTCTAATGGCCCATGTTTGAGGAACACCAATACTTGTTGTAGTTGTGGAGAAGTGGGTTACAAGATGATCTATTTTCCTCATAATCGCAACAAGGGTAGAGATGGCCATCCACAAGGCCAAGGTGAAAATATGGGTCCTAGACGAAGGGGAGGTCAACAAAGTGGTGCCCCAAGGCACAATCGGTTCTATGCTCTTCAAGGGAGACAAAGGGTAGATGAGGTGTCCGATGTCATCACTGGTATGTTAGAAGTCATTGATTTTGATTTGTATACATTAATAGACCTCGGTGCCGTTCTTTCTTTTATTACTCCTTTTGTTGCCAAAATGTTCCATGTTAAACTCGAATTATTATGTGAGTCATATGAGGTGTTCACTGCCATTGGTGCATCCGTTGTTGCTAGAAGGGTGTATAGAAATTGTGCCATTTTTATTTTGCATAAAATATTGCCATCTGATTTTGTTGACTTGGATATGATGGATTTTGATATCATTCTTGGGATGGATTAGTTGCATGCATATTATCTCCCTATTGATTGTAGAACCCGTAGGGCCAAATTCTAATTTCTTAATAAACTGGTCCTTGAGTGGGAGAGTCATGATGTGATGGTCAAGGGTAGATTCATTTCTTTCATTAAAGTCCAAAAATTGATTTCTAAGGGTGTCTCTATCATCTTGTAAGGGTTAGGGATGTTGAGTCCAAAGTCCTTCCACCATAGAGTCGGTTTCGGTGGCTAATAAATTCCTTGATATCTTTCCTAGTGGGATTCTCAGTGTTCCTCCTGAAAGGAAATTAGATTTTGGCATAGACCTCCTTCCCGATACTCAACCTATTTCTATTTTCTCTTACCATATGGCCTCGGTAGAGTTGAAGGAGTTGAAAGAGCAATCGAGGGATTTGTTGGAAAAGGGTTTTATAAGGCCTAGTCAATCACCTTGGGGTGCATCGGGGTGTTGTTTGTGAAGAAGGAGGATGGTACTCTTAGAATGTGCATTGATTACCAGCAACTTAATAGGGTTACCATAAAGAATAAGTACCCTCTACCAAGGATTGATGATCTTTTTTTACCAACTTCAAGGGTCTAGTCACTTCTCTAAGATTGATCTTCGGTCTAAGTATTACCAAATGAAAGTCAGGGAGTATGACATTCCAAAGATAGCCTTCTGGACTAGGTACGAGCACTATGAGTTTATGGTTATGTCTTTTGGGTTGACTAATTCACTAGCTATCTTTATGGATCTTATAAGTAGGGTCTTTAAACCCTATCTAGATTTATTTGTTGTGGTGCTTATTGATGATATCTTGATCTATTCCCATAGTGAGGAGCATGTGGATCACTTGAGTATAGTGTTGAAAATCTTGAGGGAGGAGAAGTTGTATGACAAAATATGAAAAATATGAGTTTTAGTTGAAAGAGGTTGCCTTTCTAGGTCATGTGATATCGAATGATGGTATTAAGATGGATCCTAAAAAGATGGAGGTGATTAGAAATTGGCCTAGACCTTTGACTCCATCAGACATTAAAAGTTTTATGGGTTTGGTGGGTTAATACTAGAGGTTGGTGAGTGGATTCTCTTCTATTGCTTCTCCTACGACTAAGTTGACCCAAAAGAAATCAAATTTGTTTGGACCGATGAGTGTGAAAAGAGCTTCAAAACTTTGAAAGATAAGCTTATCTCTGCTACTATCTTGTCTCTACCAGAAGGGTTGGAAGGGTTTGTTGTGTATTGTGATGCCTCAAGAATTGGTTTGGGTTGTGTTTTGATGCAAAATAGAAAGGTGATAGCTTATGCCTCTAGAAAACTTAAGGTGCATGAAAAGAATTATCCTACCCATTATCTTGAATTGGTCGCCATCATATTTGCTTCGAAGATTTGGCATCATTACTTGTACGGTGTCTATGTTGATGTGTTTACCAAACATAAGAGTCTCCAATATGTGTTCACCCAAAAAGATCTCAACTAGAGGCAATGAAGGTAATTAGATCTCCTCAAGGATTATGATATGAGTGTGCATTATCACCCCGCTAAGGTTAATGTTGTAGCCGACGCTCTAAGTAGGGTGTATATGGGTAGGCCAGCTCATGCTAATGATAGTGGTAAAGAAGTGGCTTGGGAGGTCCATCAGTTGGCTAGATTGGGGGTTAGGATGGAAGAGGTTGATAATGGTAGTATTATAGTTGTTGATGGTTCTAAATCTTCATTGGTTGGGGAGGTGAAGGAAAAGCTAGATCTTGAACCCGCCTTATTAGAGTAGAAGGCCTTTGTTAGATATGGTAAGGTGGAGGTTTTCTCCCAAGGAGGAGATGGTTCCCTTAGGTACCAAGGTAGATTATGTGTGCCTAGTGTTGATGCCTTGAGGAAGAAGATTTTAGATAAGGTTCATAATTCTGCCTATTCTATTCACCGATTCTACAAAGATGTATAAAGACTTGAGGGAAGTATTTTGGTGGGGTGGTATGAAGAGAGACATTGCTAAGTTTGTATCCGGTTATCATAATAGCCAACAAGTGAAATCCTAGCATCTAAGGCTGGGTGGCCTAGCCCAAGATATAGAAATTCCTACTTGAAAGTGGGAGAAAATTAACATGGATATTTGGAAGGGTTGCCTAAGACTAGAGGGCATTTTGATTCTACTTGGGTTGTGGTTGATAGAATGAAAAAGTCGGCTCATTTTCTACCAGTTAACGTTATATATGGTGCCGAAGATTATGCTAGATTGTTCATTCATGAGTTAGTTAGATTGCATGGGGTGCCTTTGTCTATCATTTTGGATCATGGTGCTCAATTTAATTGTCACTTTTGGAGGTCCTTCCAAAGACATCTTGGTACCAAGGTTAAGCTTTCACCCTCAAACGGATGGCCAAGTCGAAAGAACTATCCAAATGCTTGAGGATATGCTTAAAGCTTGTGTTTTGGAGTTTAAGGGTGAAAGTCCAGGGGGGGTAAATTGAAATTTCTTCTCTTCTTTTCTTTTCTTAAGTCTGAACTTAGGATAGTCAGCTAGTGAAATAAATAGTCGACTAACAATTAACTAAAGAAGCGGAAATTAAAATGGGTAAAAAGAAACTTCGACACTAGATATTTTATATTGGTTCAGATTCATTGTGAATCCTAATTTGGGTTACAAGGGATATATCTTCAAGCCTTTAATGGAGTTTGAGGTTACAAGAAGTGGAAACTAAAACTCAGAATAATTTTTTTCTCTCCTTTTTTTGTTTTTTCTATTTCTATTGATATAGACCTCTCTTTTCAATGTCTCTTCTTTTCTCTCTCTTTTTCTTTCATAGTAAAATAAAAACTAAATATTATAATGATTTTCTAAAGATGAAGAGTATTGAAGAACACTTGAATTGCAGTAGGCTTGTATGCTGATGAGATATCAGGATGCCTCATTATATAGAAAAGATGGCATCCCTAAGGTTTTGATCCTTGGATTGAGGCAGTGATGATTCCTCATTACAATAATAAGGCTAAGGCTTTCAAGGAAGGGCAATCTATCAATCTTCTTGATTCTCTCCAATATTCATATTTGACAGTCATGCTATTGATTCTTCTTTGCTTGTTGGATCTCCTCAATGTGCAGAAATTTCTTGATTTTTTCCTGATTGTATTTTTGATGTGTCCTGATTGATTTGGATAATCTTTGATTGATTTAAGAATCTTGTTCAGATCTTTTCCTGGATCTTTATCTTCTATGGTTGATTTTTTCCATAGATTATGCTTGATTTACTCCCACTAATTTGGTTTTCCATAAGGAGCTCTTTTGACTGGTTTCCAGCTTTAACTGATCCTTTTGTCTTTGATATGCTTTCCTTTTAGACCGAATTGCTTCCTTTTGTGGTTTTCTGAAATTTGTCAACACTCAAAATAGATTAGCATTAACAATCTCCCCCTTTTTGATGATGATAAAAAATATGTAGTCAACTTCCCTGAAGATGCGTTGACTGCTCCCCATGAATAGTGGCTTTCATTCTCAGCCTGAGTTGGTACCTGCTAGTTGACTAGCGCAAACAGGAAAGCATACAGATATAACAACTAGAAGACAAGACAAGTGACCACAAGGAATAGCAGGAAAAAAATAAGATAAAAATAATTACTAATTAATACTTCTCCCCCTTCGGCATCACCAAAAATGGACCATAACAGGAAAACAATATAGTATCCATAATTCAAGTAGACTGGCCCTTAGCAAAATTTAAAACAACAAAACAGAATTAGTCATGAAGCTGGAGGAAGTATGTCAAAGTGTTCACAAAAGAGGTTTTCAGATTATCAATCATGAAAGTCAAAGAGGTAGATAGTTCATCCGAACTGGTCTAAATTTTCTGAGCAAACTTTGCAGCATCCTTGATAACTTGCTCTAACTTCAGTCGAATTTTTGCAACATTAGTACCAGTTTCTTTGAAAGAGGCTCTAATCTTCTCAATGGATTCAGTAACAGATTTGAATTTGCAGTGACTGGAGAGGATGAGATCCTGAAGGGCATCAAACTTTTCATCCATTCTAGATACCTTCACCAGAAGATCCTCAAGAACCTTAGCATCCAACGGGCTGGAAGGGATGGAGGTATTTGGTGGAGGATCGGAGGGAGATGTAGGAGCAGCAACACCCAATTTCAAGACCCATGCATCATTGCTGAGTATATAGCCTATGCTGTCAAACGCCTGGAGTTGTAGCACTGTTTCACAATAATAGAAGGAAAATCAGCAAGCCCAATGGAGTTGGCCTCCAAGATGCAAGATATGATCATACCATAGGGAAGGCTAGGAGAATCAATGGTAGGGCCAATCATATAGTTGAGAATGAAGGAGGAAAGTTTGAATATTTTCTTAGAGAGAAGATAGTACGTGCAGAAGGTGTCTCTAACATATAGGGAAGAGAAGAAACCGGCTTTTGGGAGAAGAATGGTTGCAACAATATGAGCAATAACTCGAGCTTCTAAATAAATATCTTTAGGGCCAAGGATAGAGGGACAGGGACTAGAAGGATTATAGGAGAGGGCCCTTTTAGCCTTTTCAAAAGTAACATCAAACTCAAAAGGCCATAAATTTTTGATGAGATCAAAAAAACCAGAGCAGTGGATTTCAAGAATTTCTTCCAAGATTTCACATTAGAGAAAAATACGCGTACCAAGAACTAGGGTTTCTACTTCACTCGACTTAGAGGAGCGAAGATTAGCATACTATAATATTACCAAGTGTTCATACACCACCTATGGAGGGGAGGAGAAAATCTTACCCCATCCTTGGAATTCGAAGAACTCTTTAATGGGATAGTGAAGAGTCATAAGTTGATCAAGATCAATAATGCGTCCATGAACAATGGTTTTGGATTTCAAGATTTGGAAGAGGGTTTCGTTAGAGGAGTACTAGAAGTCAGTTTCCAGAGTAAGAGAATTTTCAAAATCAAAATTACGCTTCTTTTTCTAATCACCAGAGAGATGAATAGGAGCAGAGCGCTTGAGAGTCTAAATAGGAGGAGAGTTATAAAAGGGAGGAGATAAGGGAGTGGAAGAGTTTTCTAAATCTATGGGTACAGGGTAATGAGTGACACCCTTCCCTTTATTTCTTAAACTCTTGCTAGGAGGCATAGTCGATTAAGGTAAAAACAGAGGATAAGAGATAAGAAGCAGTAAGGAAGAGAAGGAATTAAAAAGAGGAAAAGAAGGAGAGAAGTTGAAAAGAATAGAGATGGTAGACTGAACGATGGAATGTAAAGGAAGGGGACAAACGCACTAAAAGAGATATGGAAACACTCAAATTCTAGTCATCATAATTAATGCAGAGAAAACTGGAATCAGTATATTCAAAAAAAGGAATAATAATCAGTAAATATATCTAATAATCTCCAATTATATGCTGAGAATAAAATGCGAAAATTTGATAATATCAGCATTTTTTAAAAACAAAGTTAAGACAGTTTGGAAATAATATTTAGCAAATTTCTGAGAAAGCAAAATCATTCTTCAAGAAGGGATTTTGTAAAAATGTCAGCCAATTGATTATCACTATTGGTAAAAACAACTTTAATATCTCCATTTAAAACGTGATCTTTCATAAAATGGTGCTTAATATCTATGTGCTTAGCTCGAGAATGATGAATAGGAATTTTAGTTACACAAATAGCACTTGAATTATAACATAACAATTTAGCAGGCTTAGCATTTATATCAAAATTAGTTAATTGATGAATTATCCATCAAACCTGAGCACAACATAAACCAATTGCTACATATTCAGCTTCAGTTGTTGAAATTGAGTCATGATTTTGTTTCTTATTGTTCCAAGAGACTAGGCAATTTCTCAGGAATTGGAAGAATCCACTAGTGCTTTTTTGATCCACTTTATCACCTGCATAATCTGCATCAGAAGACCCTCGAAGATCAAGTGCAGGGGATCTTTCATACCACAGTCTAAAGGAAGTGGTTCCAACTATGTATTGAATTATTCTTTTGACAATAGTTAAATGAGATTCTTTAGGATCAGATTAGAATCTAGCACATTTATATTCATTGAACATGATGTTTGGATGACTAGCAGTGAGATAAAGTAGAGATCCAATCATACCTCTATGTTTTGACTCATCAACGCTTTTTCCATTGGCATCAAGGTCCAGGTTGCAAGGCCTTATGGGAGTACTAATGGATTTAGCGTTCTCCATACCAAATCTTTTCACAAGTTCCAAAGCATACTTGCTTTCGCAAATGAATATCCCTTGATCAGTTTAAAATATTTGAAGGCCCAAGAAGAAAATTAACTCACCCATTATACTCATTTCAAATTCACTTTGCATAAGGTCAGGAAAGTCCTTACAATAATCAGGGTTAGTACTCCTAAAAATAATATCATCAATACAAATTTGAATAATAATATTGTCCGAGAAATATTTTTTGATAAATAAGGTAGTATCGATGCTTCCTCGAGAAAAGCCATAAGATCAGACAAATTATCTTAGACATTCATACCAAACTTTGGGAGCTTATTTGAGTCCATAAAGAGTTTTTTTGAGAGTTTAAACATATTATAAGAAAAATTTGGATTTACACAACCTGGAGGTTGTCTTATGAAAACTTCTTCTTCAATAAAACCATTTAAAAGGTGCTTTTAACATCTATTTGAAAAAATTTAAAACCTTTATAGGCAACATAAGAAAGAAGAATTTGAATGGACTCTAACCTTACTACAGGAGCAAAAGTTTTATCACAATTGACTCCTTCCTGTTGAGAGTAACCTTGAGCGATAAGTCTAGAGTTATTCCCAGTTACTTCTCCAGCCTTATTTAGTTTGTTTCCAAATAGCCCTTTGTTCCAATGATAGTAACATTAAAAGGTTTGGGAACTAGGGTCCAAACTTGATTATTTTCAAATTGATCCAGTTCTTCCTTCATTACATTTACCCAATAATTGTTTTTCAAAGCTTCTTCTACATTTTTGGGCTCGAATTGGGATATGAGGGCTATGTTAGCACTTCTTTTGCTGGATGCCCTTGTTCTCATTCCATCACTGACGTCATCAATAATAAATTTTCTGGGATAGTCAAGCTTACTTTTCCATTTATTTAGAACATTTTCAACTGTTGGTTGGCTTTCTTTAGCAATAGTCGACTGATCATTGTCTGTAACTACTGTAGAGACTGGTTTGTCATAGTTAGTGGTATCTCATCATCAGAACTGCATCTTTTCTTAGGAATAGGATTAGAATCATCAAAAACAACATGAATGGATTCTTTTACATTTATTAAAAATTCGATATGCTCTACTAGTAGTAAAATAACAAACAAAAATACCTTCATCACTACAAGAATCGAATTTACCTAGACTGCCTTTACCATTATTGTGAATGAAACATTTGCATCCAAAGGGATGAAAGTAGCTGACGTTTTGCTTCTTTTCATTCCAAATTTCGTAAGGGGTCTTCTTGAGTATTAGCTTGATTAGACACCTATTAAGAATATAACATGTTGTTCTTACCGCTTTTGGCCAGAAGTGGTGAGGAAGAGTGTGTTCACAAATCATAGTTTTGGCCATGTCTTGAAGCATTCTATTTTTCCTCTTAATGACATTATTTTATTGAGGAGAGTGAGGGGAAGAAATGTTGTGTGAGTATCCTTCTTCATTGCAGAATCTTTCAAAGGCTTTTCTTTCAAATTCTCCCCCCTGATCACTTCTTATAGAAGTAATGTAGCATCCTTTCTCCCTTTGTACTTTCTTATAAAAGAACTCAAAATTTCTTATGGTACCATCTTTGTTAGATAAAAACATAACCCAAGTAAAACGACAGTAGTCATCTACAATAACAAAAGCATACCTCTAAGCACCAACGCTTGTGGTTCTAGTTGGACCAAAAAGATCCATATGAAGAAGTAGAAGAGCTTTTGTAGTGGAGACAATGTCTTTAGTTTGGAAAAAGTTCTTGTTTTCTTACCCATTTGACAAGCGTCACGGATGTGATCCTTTGTGTAGTCTAGCTTTAGGAGTCCAATCACTAGTTTCAGTTCTGCAAGCTTTTTGATTTACCTGATGCTAGCATGGCCACTTCTTTTATGTCATATCCAAAGATCTTTAGAAATGGATGCCAAATATATATGGTCAGTTGATCCTTTGACAGAGTCCAAAATATAAATATTTTTGTCCCTGCTTCCTGGGGAATTGCCTTTCCTGAAACATCTTCAATGATGCATCTAGTTTTCTTAAATCTTACTTCAAGGTCTGCATCACATAGTTGACTGATACTTAGAAGATTTTACGTTTAATTCTTTCACAAGATACACATTAGTAATTTTACATATTTCATTAAAAGAAATAGTTCCAATACCAATGATAGTTCTTGTTGAATTATCATCGAACAAAATTTTCCCACCTTTAAATTCAACAAAAGATTTGAACAGATATTTGTTGCTTGTCAAATGATTTGAATATCCATTGTCAAGATACCATTTGCCTTTTGATTTCGAGAGGAGTTCTAGCAAAACAAGGTTACTTGTTTTTAGATACCCAATGAGTTTTTGGGTCCTTTTTTATTAGGGTTATTTTTTGACTCTCCAAACCAAGTTGGTGGGATTGGAAAGATGATATTTGCACCTTGAATAGGAATGACTAGATTTACCATAATAATAACAAGAGCTTTTACTAGTTTCATTAGATCTAGGTAGACTATAATATTCACTTTGAGAATGAATCGACTGGTCTGAGCTAGTTGACTTAATTTCCTTATTAGGACTAGGACACTTTTCAGCATTTTGAAAAGATTTTTTAATTCAAAACTTTCTTCACCAAAAAGATCTCATTCAACAAAACAAACCTCGAGTTGAATTTCCAAAGATCTTTTTCATCTTGAATGGTCCAAAGATTTTCTAAAGATGTTTTCAAGTCTATGATGGCCTAGTCCAGTAAAGCTCTTAAATTATTATAATTTCTACAAAAGTCTGATTTTACCTAACTAGATTCTTTAATGGCTATGAAGCACACATTTCCAGTGTCATCTTGATCATACTCAGATGTGTCTTCATCACTCCAGCTGCTAAGGGCTTTGTTTCTTCCATAGCTTTAAGGATGCCTTTTCTTAGTTTTAGGACATTCACTTGCAATGTATCCAAGCTTGCCATCATAGCACCTGCCATCATTTCGATTATAGTTAGTAATTTGTTCATTTCTAGAGTTATTTTGCTTACCTATTTTATGATTTTTGTTGTGCCAAAATGTCTCCATGACAGATCTTGTGATTAGTGTAATTTCATCCTCATTAAATTCATCTTCATCATCCTATTATCATCAGTTGCTTTAAAAGCAACAAATTTCTTCTTCTCATCCTCTTTGTCCTTTTTTCAAATGTGTCTTCTCAAAGGCAATAAGATCTCCTCGAATCTCATCATATGTTAGGTTCTTTAGATCTATACTTTCAAGTGTAACAACTTTGGTATGTCATTGAGGAGGTAGACTTCCCAGAACTCTCCTTATATGCTTATGTGAGCATATTCCTTTCTTGCAGCTTTAAGTTCTCCAATGATCTTGCTTAGTCGTGCAAACATACTCTCAACAGATTTTACTTCTTTTATTTGGAATAGTTCATACTCATAGACAAGGAGACTGACAATAGTTTTTTTTAATTTGTCAGTTCCTTCATATGTGACTTCTAATTTGTCCCACATTTCTTTAGCAATTTTGTAGTTGAAAAAATTCTCATATTCTTCACCACTGATTACATTGTACAAAATATTCTTAGCTTTTGAATTTATCTTGTTGATCTCCACTTGCTCATCAATGTAGTTGTCTAGACTGGGGATGACAGTAGTCTGGCTTCCTTTAGTGGTTGAAGAATTTTCATTTGCAGGATTAGTAGCAAGGATGGAAATATCAACAAGTTTGATGACTCTTCAGACCTTAACATCATAGGACTTGATGAAGGTCTTCATTCTGATTATCCAGTAAGAGAAATGCTTTCCATTGAAATAGAGATGTCTGGTTTGAGAAGTTCCCTCTTGAAATAGTGCTCCAATGGTTTGAATTTGATTTGTCATGATCTTTTTCTCACCTGTGGTTAGATAGAAAAATATTGTGAGACCAGGCTCTGATACCAATTGAAAGTGCAAGAGGGTAGGGGGGTGAACTGAAATTTCTTTACTTCTTTTCTTTTGCTTGAGTCATAACTTAGGATATTCAGCTAGTGAAATAGATAGCCGACTAACAATTAAGTAATTAAGCAGGAATTAAAATGTGTGAAAAGAAACTTCGACACCAGATGCTTTATATTAGTTCGGATTCAATGTGAATCCTAGTCCAGTCCCCTTAGGTTACGAAGAATATCTCTTCAAGCCTTTGATGGAGTTTGAGGTTACAAAAAGTGGAAACTAAAACTCAGAATAATTTTTTATCTCCTTTTTTTTTTCTTTTTCTGTTGATACAAATCGCCCTTTTCAATGTTTCTTCTTTAATCTCTCTTTTTCATTCACAGTAAAATAAAGACTAAAGATTACAATATTTTTTTAAAGATGAAGAGTATTGAAGAAGGCTTGAATTGTAGTAGGTTTGTATGCTAATGAGATATTCGGATGCCTCCTTATATAGAAGAGATGGCATCCCAAAGGTTTTGATCTAGAAAAGTTTGTTAAAAGGTTTGAAAGCTAGTATGAATTGTAGGAAAAGGTCTAAAACTATTTCACATTTTCTTTGAGAATGACTTAGTACTCAAAGGCAAAGAGTATCTACATACGTGTCATACTATTAAAGATACTCTGTCAGAATTCTATCAGCTAAGCGGCCAAAGTATTAACCTTAATAAATCCAAAATCCTCTTCTCAAGTAATTGCAAACCCTACATAATTCAAGAAATAATAGATTCTATGAAAATCAACTAAAGCAAAAATTTTGAAAAAAATCTAGGGTTTTCAGTATTTCAACATAGGCCCACAAAACGTGACTCTCAATTTATTACAGATAATCTACAATCAAAATTAGCCAGCTGGAAAATAAAATGGTTGACTATAGCAGGACGAACAACACTAGTCAAATCTACCCTAAATAACATCCCCACCTATACCATGCAACTTCTCAAATTACCTATCTCCATTACAAAAAAAAGTGGACCAAATACAAAGCAACTTTATATAGGGCACCATTGATACCATGAAGAAGCTAAACCTCATAAACTGGGACGTAGTCAAAATGAATAAGGAAAAGGAGGCTTAGGTGTTTAGAAATGCACCACCAAAAACATACCTCTACATGCCAAACTCGCCTAGACAATTTTAAAGAATCCTGCAACCCTTTGAGCAAAAACCATTTTGGATATTTATGTAAGGAATGCATGCCTACTAATGAGTGAACCCGTATGAAACACTATGGTGACATCTAGAGAAATATCAAAATTGGATAGAATTAGCATAAAAAATGTATTCTCTGGATGATCTTCTGGTCAGATAACTAGATACCAAACTTACCGCCCTTATGACCCATCGATTATGGTCATCTTGCTGAAGATGAACTTAATAAAAAAGTTAATAGTTTTATCTAAGAGGGATTTTGGAACTTGAATAGTGTTCCTCATCAATTAACCACCAACCTCTTCCAAACTATACAATCAATACATATCCTTAACATAGTGAACCCTTTTGATAAACCTATATGGTCTTTGAATTAAGTGGACTGTTTAGTATCTCATCATCCTACCACTACATCAAAGGTGAATAAAAAAAATAAACCTAACTATAGGGACTCAAACTGGATATGGGAGTTAAGCTATTCAAATAAGATAAAATATTTTTTGCAAATATGCAACTATGGTAGATTGCCCATATGCTAGTACCTTTCTATAGGTATTAACATTAACTCAACTTTTGTTATTTGTGGATTAATAGAAACTAATAGACATATTCTGATAGAATATATAAAAGCAACTCAATTTGCAAGAAGTTAGGATGCTACATCATGTCAGAAGGATCCTGATGACAAGAGAATAAAACTGGCTCCTTCCGTTGAAAAATATCAAGAAGAAGGTTATTCTTCATAACCACATCAACTTACAACCTTCTCTTTTTACATATGGAACATATGGCTGCATTGAAACAATAACTATCACAATGGAACATCTTTGGTCATTCCCACCATAATCCCTTTGAATAGAACTCTTGAATTCCACCACATAGCGTGTACAAAAATAATGGACAGAATAGGCAAGTAGGAAAATCTAAGTTGCTATAGATGCCCCTGATCAAGGGCTGAAACTCAACATAGATAGTTTGCATAACTATGCTAGAAACAGATGAAGCTGGTAAGGTTATAAAGAACCAACAAAAGGGATTGGGTAGTGAGGTTCTCTACAAATGTTAGTGTAGTTTTTGCAGTAGGCTAAACTAATGGACTCCTATTTGGGCTTAAACTAGCTCTACAAATAGACAACCTAGTTATATATATTGAAATAGACTCCACTGAGATTATTGATGTAATTTATAATTATAACACCCTAAATGTTTTAGCTAAGATTTAGCCATCCTTCATATGATATAGGATTTTAATTGATAATTCTTAATTGAGCATAGATGTTAAAGTCAATTTCTTAGTGTGGGAAAAGAATTTGAGATGATATAACGTCGTAGTTCTAATGTAAGATTTTATAAAAGTTAGGTGAAACAATAACCTGTAGGTTGTATATATATGCTAGGATTAATTCCTAAGTATTAAAAGTATATTAGGTGTGATTTAGAGTTATAAGGGATCTTTTACATCAATTTAAGTCTAAAGAATTTCTACCAACTAAGTTTTCGTATGAGATAGAAGGATCAACTTCAAATGACCATAACGTATAATAAATTAAGTGACCCATAATATATCAAATTAAAGATATTTGAATTAGCTTTCCAACACATCCAGTTCCGCTTTAATCAGAGTTCGAAGTAGAAATTTATGACTATTTTAGTGAAGGAGTACAGAGTTGTCTAAAGGTCCACGCTCGGAGCATGTCGCGAACTAAATACGAACCCTCACTAGATAAGGAATGATGGTTCTTTTTTTATTTTGAGGGTACTTTTATCCTAAAACCTTTGGGGGGCTATGTAAGGTCCCAAAACGTATAAAATGTCAGTTTTCATAGACAAAACCCTCTCCTTTCACTCTTAAACATAAATGCTCAAGAATCATCAAGAAAGTCATCATAACCAAAGCTAGTATTCATCCAATTTTGATTGTGATGTCAACTTTCCAGGTATGTAAGTCTAAACTAAAGTATGTGATTGTTCTCCCATGTGTCCCATAAATGGTATTAGATGAGAGTTGAAGGTTCTTGATTCTATACACATGATTTCTTGAAGTATTATCTTGATTTAATTCTTAACTAAGTTTCTATTTTATTAATGAGATTCCTGTATACAATCTTCTTAAATTGAGAAATTATTTGGATGTATGTTCATGTCTTCATTCACATGAACCATAATTGAGGACTATGGTTACTTTGATGCATTATTTTGAAAATCGAGATTTGATAGTCATACCGAGCATGCTAAATACTGATGTTTTTTTAGCATATTTTTACAGAGTTTCGTGAATAAAACTGTTGAGCATGAATAATGATTTGAGAGAGAGTTTTGGTGATATGCAGAGACTATTTGTAAAGCATGAGTTTTTCTATAGGAAAAACTTGTCATGTTAATGAGTTTTGATTTAATTGAGCATTGAGTCTAAATAATATTTTGAGTACATATTGATGACAATGTAAATATACTTTTTCACAATAATTTTATTGATAGATGATACGAGTCTTAAAGAAGATTGATTTGATAGATAATTGTGCATGTTTTAGTCTTGGGAGCATTATTGAGCACCAAGTTGGGTGAGGAGTGTCACCCCAAAACTATGTTTACCAGCATAGGATAGTCGTGCAGCATGTTCTGGTGACATTTGTCCCAAAAGTTGGATAATTCTCTTTGGATACAAGAGAGAAAGAGATAGAGATACTACGTCCTTTACCGTGGCAAGTTTATGATGGGTGTGACAACAATGCCAATTCGTTGTGTCCCACCTAACTTACAGGTGGCGCAATAGGATAGATGTCGGTTAAGAGAAACTCCCAAGCAACATTGATTGAGCATAAGATTTCTAATGAAGTCATGCTTTCTTTTCAAATGTATATTCTAAAGAGCATTATTAACTTTAAACTTGCGTGTTTTACCGAGTTGAGATGAGTTGAGCCTTTTGAGTTAAATTGATGTTATTTTCATATTGTTCTACCTATTTTGATTTCATTCAATGATTTTACATACCAGTACATTCTACATACTGATGTCCCCCCTCTAGGACTACATTATTTCATGATGTAGATATATAAGATCGAGATCATTAGCAGGCTTATTGTTGAAGATCTTTGGACGTTCAGTAGATTGGTGAATGTCACGAGCCAAGCCTAGGGCCTAGACATGACCGGTGAATAGAGAACCCAAAGGAACTCCAAACAAGCCTCGTAGCATATTATTACACATCTTTGGTCGTGGAAGCAAGTATAATGACAATAAGAGATAAGCATAAACAAGGTGAATTGGGACTAAGGATAAACTCCCATATCATAAACATCAAAAGCCAATAGAGTCAAGTCATAGCATAGAAACATGACATGTCTAATAACACCTTTACTATATAGATAAAAGCGAGGGCCAAGACAAAGCAACTAGGCTTACCCTCATAGTCAATACATAAAATAGAGAGAGAAAGTCTTAATACGGAGCAATAAATCATAAGTAACATCCCTGAAATGGAGGACTCGCCAACAAGCTTGATAGAAGTCGTACTAGCCACATGGAGTAGGATGATTAATCCATACACTGCTTTCTACATGGTAACATCATATAACCATAGAGTATACATTAGTACATTTAAATGTACTAAGTATGTAGGATGCAATGCAACAAGAGATAGGCATCATAGGCAAAATGCATAAGCATAAGCAATAGATAGCATACTAATAATATGAAATGTACAAATGATGCTTGGAGTAAAACCATGCTTATATAGAACATAATATGAGTGTAAGGACTGACCATTCTTAGTGCAATCTAAGTCCTGCAACCCCCTTGGATAGGCACATGAGGTATAACCCTTTATGAGGTTGATGGAGTACAACCCCCCCCCCCCATCTCCCACCAAGGTTGACAGAGTACAAACCCCCCATCAAGGTTGATGGGTACCAACCCCTAACAAGGTTAACCAGGCCTACCATCCCCTGATATAGGTGACTAAGGTACCAAACAATCGATAGGATACTCAAGCCTACAACCCCCCGAGCTAGGTTTGGTCAACCCCAACACTATATAAAGATAATATCATATATATACACACACACCCTACTTTCATCATCATACACATACATTTATTTTCATCATCATTTCATCATTATCTCATTATCATATAGTCATTCAACTCATAAGTCATACATTGGACCTTTAATTTCTCAAGAATCTGAAACTAGACATTTTATCAAACACTTAGAGGGTGTGTAATGTTAGTGTAAAACCATGTAATTCAAGAGTGAAATCATGCTACAAAATCAGTCTAAAGCCATTAATAGATACTTGGTAATACCCTCAAATAATATACATCAAGACCCCTGATCAATCCTCAACATATACCTTAGACTCACAGCCAAAAATATAGTAAAACAGTCACAATCACATAAACCCCAACATAGTATGCGGTGAATTTCATAATAAATAATACCCATGAGTAAATCAATTTAAAGTTATGTAATTTAAGGTAAAAAGGGAGCTTGGGTATCATGGGTGGAAGGAACCCATGAAAGAAACTCACATACCTTAGCTTTGGAGATGAACTTGGTGAAGATTGGAGATGAAGACTTGAAGCTTGAATGAGAACCTTGAAATTTTGTAAGGATTTGAGACTTGAATTTAGGAGTAAAATATTTGGCTAAGTATTTTGGTGAGTATTGGGGAATGTTTATAATGATATGAGGATGAAAAATGGCTAAGTATAGGTATATTCACGTTTGGGGATACGTAGGCCCAAGACTTAAAAGCCTTGGACTGCAAGAAAAAATAACTGGGCAGAATTTACATAGGTCGGTGTCCGATCTGTAATGCGGACCTATCGTGGAGGACAGATTTACACTGGTTGCGGATCGGTTTTGGAAATTGAAATTAGTAATCGTTAGCTCTAAAATCGGAGTTAGATCCATTTTCTGCTCAAAATGATCCCCTGAACAAGAATTTAAAGATGGATTTTCAATATCACGCACATATTTTGAGATATATGGAAATTACAATTCCGGACACTTTTGAGGCACATTTGTGGGAACTTTTGGGGGGTTGTTTCAATATCTCCCCCTTGGGAACATTCATCCCTGAATGTCAAAGAAACGTATATGAGAGATACAAACATGACCATCTCAGCCCACATAGAGATGCAAAAATGCACTTAAACATCATTTCGAAAACTTCATCATAAGTGTAAAATCATCATGAACTTATCAATTTAAACATGAACATATACAATGAAATGGGCTGAAATTAAGAATTGAGAACAAATGAAGGACTTAGATTAATACCTTAGGCTTGAGTGGAGTGGAAAAAGTAAGGATATCGCTTTTGCATGTCCGCTTCAGCCTCCCAAGTAGCACTCTTAACTTGTTGATTCCTCCAAAGTACCTTAATGGAAGCCACCCTTTTGTTTCTTAACCTCTTCACTTGCCTATTCAAAATCTAAACTGGAACCTCTTCATATTTCAAATTATCCTCAACAATATCCACAACATCAAGAGGCACAATGGCATTCGGATCACCCACACATTTCCTCAACATGGACACACCGAACACCGGATGAACCAATTCTATCTCACTAAGCAACCCAAACTCATAAGCTACCTTGCCAAGCCTTCTCATGACCTCATAAGGACCAACATATCTTGGGCTCAACTTATCCTTCTTAACAGACCACACCCTTCATGGGTGAAACTTTTAAGTAGACCTAATCACCAACTTTGAATTCAAGGTCTCTTTTTCTCACATCGGCATAGGATTTTTGATGACTTTGGGCTGTCTTCAGCCTTTCTCTAATCTTGCTAACCTTCTCAAGAGCTTCCATAACTAGATCTGTCACAACAAAGCTATCTCACTAACCTCAAACCATCTGACCAGTGATCTACAGCGTCTCCCATTGAGACCCTCAAAAGGAGCGATATCGATGCTAGAATGATAGATATTGTTGTAGGAAAACTCAATCAATGGAAGATGGTCATCCCAACTATCTTTAAGCTCCAATACACATGCTCTAAGCATATCCTCAAGGGTTTAGATGGTCCTCTCAACTTGGTCATCCATTTGAGGGTGGAAGGTCATAGAAAGCTTAAGTCTAGTACCAAGACCCCTTTGAAAGGACCTCCAAAAGTGTGAAGTGAATTGTGTCCCATGATCCGATATGATAGACAAAGAAACCCTATACAACCTTACCAAGTCATGAATGTAAAACCTTGCATAATCTTTGGCCCTATCAACCACAACCCAAATATGGTCTTAACCAGTAGAAAGTGAGTCAATGTTTTCATCCTATCAACCACAACCCAAATGGAATCAAAACTTATTCTAGTCTTGGGCAACCCAACCACAAAATCCATATTAATAACCTCCCACTTCCAAGTAGGAATATCAATATCTTGGGTTAGTCCACCCATCCTTTGATGTTGGCCTTTGACTTGTTGACAAGTATGACAACCAAAAACAAATTTCGCAATATCCCTCTTCATGCCTCAACACCAATACACATCCCTCAAGGCTCTATACATTTTTGGGGAACCGAGATGGATAGAATAAGAAGAGTTATTAGCCTCATCAAGGATCTTCTCTATCAACCCATCGATACACGGCACACACAACCTACCTTGGTACCTAAGGGAACCATCTCCCCCTTGGGAGAAAACCTCCACCTTGCCCTCTTTCACCAAGGCCTTCATTTCTAATAAGGAGGGATCAAGGTCATGTTTTACCATCACCTCAACAACCAAAGAAGACTTAGAACTATCAAAAACAGCCACACTACTATTACCATCCTCTTCCAACCTATCTCCCAATCTAGCCAACCGATGCACCTCCCTAGCCATTTCTTCATCACCACCATCAACATATGCTAAACTACCCTTGGATATCCTACTCAAGGCATCCGCTACAATATTTGCCTTACCCGGATGATAATGCACACTTATATCATAGTCCTGAAGAAGTTTGAAACATCTCCTTTGCCTCAAGTTGAGATCCTTTTGAGTGAAGACATGTTGGAGGCTCTTATGATCGGTGAACACATCAACATGCACCCTATACAAGTAGTGACACCAAACCTTTAATGCAGACACAATGGAGGCTAATGCTAGATCATGGGTAGGGTAGTTCCATTCATGTACTTTGAGTTGTATAGAAGCATTAACTATGACCTTACCACTTTGCTTCAACACACAACTCAAACCAACTCAAGAAGCATCACAATACACCACAAATTCCTCTAGCCCATTCGGTAGTGACAATATAGGAGCGGACACAAGCTTGTATTTCAATGTTTGGAAACTCCTTTCACATTTATCGGACCACACAAACTTGGCCTTCTTTTGAGTTAATTTTATTATAGGAGAAGCAATAGAAGAGAACCCATTCACAAACCTCTGATAATAGCCCGCTAGACTCAAGAAACTCCTAATATTCGATGGGGTCACTGGTCTAGGCAATTTCTAATCACATCGATCTTTTTAGGATCCACCTTTATACCATAGCCCAACATCACATGTCCTAGGAAGGCAACCTCCCTCAACTAAAATTTACACTTTTCATATTTGGCAAACAATTTCTCCTTTCTCAATCTTTGTAACACAACCCTCAAATAAGCCTTATGCTCCTCCTCACCACGAGAATAGATCAAAATATCATCAATAAAAACCACAACAAAGGAATCAAGATAGGGTTTGAAGACCCTATTCATAAAGTTTATAAAGATGGCTGGTGCATTGGTCAACCCAAAAGACATTATAACAAACTCATAATGCCTATATCTAGTCCGAAAGGCCGTCTTGGGAATATCACACTCCCTCACCTTTAATTGATGATACCCGAGCTAAAGATCAATCTTAGAGAAATGGCTATCCCCTTGCAATTGGTCAAATAAGTCATCAATCCTTGGAAAAGGATACCTATTATTGATGGTGACCCTATTGAGTTGTCGGTAGTTAATAGACATCCTAAGCTACCCATCCTCCTTTTTGACAGACAATACCAGAGCACCCCAATGTGATTGACTAGGTCTAATAAATCCCTTCTCTAATAAGACCCTCAATTATTCCTTCAACTCCACCAGGGCTAAACGGTAAGGGGGAATAGAAATGGGTTGAGTATCGAGGAGGAGGTCTATGCCAAAGTTTATTTCCCTTTCAGGAGAAACACCAGGAAGGTCATTTTGAAAGACATCAAGAAACTCATTTACAACCAGAACCGACTCTATGGGAAGGACTTTAGACTCCACATCACTAACCTTCAAAAGATAGTAAAGACACCCCTTAGAGATCAACTTGTAGGCTTTAATGCAAGAGAGAATCTACCCTTGACCACCACATCTTGACTTTCCCACTCAAGGACGGGTTCATTTGGAAATTGGAATTTGACCCTATGGGTTCTACA
>JAOTQJ010182199.1:0-22972 GCA_025642045.1 Solanum sejunctum | reverse complement strand
GGCAGGACCGCAGCGGAGACCTTGTCGGCCCGCATTTATGTATATGTATAAATGGATATATATTTGCATTGTTCTCTGGGTTGCTACTGCATTTTCTTTGCAGGTGTAGTTAGTTAATAAAACAGAGGAAACTCTGCTGAAATTTTGGGAGGTTTCCAGGTCGGTTTCATTGGGAATTTAAGGTTAGCATGTGTCTAGGTGTCCCTATCGAACATTGGTCACGATCCTAGGGTGGGGCATAACAGTTAGCACTAGACTTGATCAGTGATTATGGATTCTTGATAATTCCTTGTCATAGTTGTGTTGTCACATGCACAAAGTTGTATTGATTTACTAGATAGCTATTTGATCATGTTTTGAAAAGTTGGTTTGGGTGTCTGAGTATATGATTTATGTGATGTATGTTATTTGGTTGAGGTATGTATGTTACTATATTATCTATTTAGATTGAGTCCGTCACTTGAGGACAAGCAACAATTTTAAGTTGAGGGTGTTGATGTGCTGCCAAAATACAGCACTTTTGATACTTAAAACTTTGAATTTGTTGTGTTCTCAATGTGATGTTAGTTTGATTTATATGTTTTTGTGTTTATATTTGTAGGATTACATGTTGGCCTTTTTGGGGGGGAAAATTACAGAAGTTGCTGAGTTTTTGCTGTTATACGAGACCATTTATGGGCTATAGGGTGGTTTTGTGGACAATTTTAGTGGAAAGCAATTTTTTGAAGTTTATTCTACGAACATACAGACGAGTCGTAGAAGGTTATCCAAGTCGTAAAAGATGGTTTGTGCCCTGAGGATCAGAGACTTGGATTTTCAAGAATTTCATTAGATGAAACCCCCTTTACGGGTTGTAAATCACTTTACGAGTCGGAGAGAGGTGTCGTATAGTTGATGTCCAAATTTCTAGCAGCTGAGTACGAGACCCCGATTATGGGTCGTGGAATGCAATACGCCCTGTAAAGACCTTTCATATAACGTACCGACCAGTTCTCCTATTTTGTTTAGGACTTGAATATTAATGATTATAAATAGGTTTTCTAGGTTATTTTTAATAAGTTTTTGCCTATGCTCATAGACCCCAATATTTAGAGAGAGAAAATTGTAAGATCATATTAGATAGTCTTTGAGAACACTCGTATTTGAATATTATCCTTAAGCTTGTGATTCTTATTGAAGTTGGATTTGATTATTATTAATTCTCTTGTACAAATGTAATTATGTCTTTTCAATTCATAATTCTTGCATCTACACACAGCATGAGTAGTTAAATCCACAGCTAGGGTTGTGGGAACCATGAAGAACTAACAAAATAAAACTGGATAATTCATAATTCTTGGAAGGTGTATATGCATGTATTAAACTCTCTTTCTTTTGCATGTTTTCTGATGGTGGCCAACATTATAACCCACCTAGCATTACTAACTGGACCAAGATAGTAATAAATAGGAAAAGATATTAATTAACAAGATTCGATTGACGTATTGTTATCTAATCAATCGAAATAGGTCAAGGGGAAGTTGTACTGGGACTAATAGGTAAGGGTTAGTAATGCACACTATGGAGATAGTCTAAGATGCATAATGAAATTTACCTCTCACCTTAGACCAAATGTCTTGGTGAACATAACTTACCATCCTGCATCCTATACACTAGAAAAAAATTAGGTTATCCGGTGATACTGAGTTGGGTAATCATGGGGAACACAATACCCTTGTTTCTCTCGATATTAACTTCTCTTTTGTGATAGTTAGTTTATTTATATTTCTTATTGATTATTGCAAAATACCCCACCCCCCAGGGAAGTAAGTTAGTTAATCATTCGTCTTGTAAATTGGTGAACTCTTTTGAGTTTACGTATTCCCTGTGGGTTCGACCCCAACCTTTGTTAGTTCTATTTCTTAACTGTGAGCACTTTATCCTCTAAAAAGGAGGTGTAACTTAGGAAACATCAGTTAATCACTCAAATTACGTTAATTGAATTCCCCTAAGTGTAAGTATTCCCTTGGGTTTGGTCCTAACCTTGGTTAGGTTCTATTTCTTGACAACAACCGTTTTATCCTTAAAAAGGATGTGTAACTTGGACTACATCAAGATTTTGGTGGTCTTATCTATGAATACGACTAGACTTAGTTAATTAAAAGTGATTTGAGAATTAATCCGTGTTTCCCTCATTTTAAGTTTTTTGGTATTGTTGTTCTTTTTCAGTGTGTAAGTGTAGTGTATGCCCAACATGCAAGGTTGAGGCAGAACCTTGACTTTGTTTGACCTAAAGATCCATAGAATGTTGGGAAGAATGGCCCAAGATAATGCCAATAATATAGCTAATGTAGCTATGAACAAGAATGATAACAAGAATGTTGACCGTGAGAACCCACCTCCACTTAAGGATATTGCTCCACAGCCATAGGACTTTAATGCCAATGCTTAATAGTGGAATTAATACATGCTAATCCTATGGATATGGAGGCGACTAGAGCTATTGTGTTGGCACCACTACTAGTTTATAAAAAGTTTGTGGTTTCGAGAGAGTTGCTTCAAGTGTTGCAGAACTGTGGCCTATTTGTGAGCTTATCATAGGAGGACCTCATACCCATATACACAACTTTGCATTTGTCCATAAGAGTGTAATGGGAACACAGAGTTTGTCTATGCTATCATAAGACTTCGTGTCTTCCCATTGTCTCTTACAAGCAATGCAACACTATGTCTATCTATGCTCCCCTAGAGTTCGGTCACCAATTGGCCTGAATTGCAGAAGGCCATTTTAGAGAGGTACCTCCCGAAATGAATGAATCTTAAGTTGAAAGATCAGGTCAACAAGCAACTTCCTGGTGACTCGATCAGTACTGCATGGGAGTATCTCACCAAATACTTGAGAAGTCACCTGGGCCATGAAATCATTGACAACGTCCTAGTAGATATTTTTTATCGAGCCCTAGATGCCAATAGTTAAGTATATTCCGACACCATCTTAGGATGCGTGTTATAGACTAGCCATTCCCTCAAATTGTTGAGTAGTTAGATATGGTGGTCAAATTGAATCATATTTGGAGACCCATAAATAAGCTCACCTCCAAACACTTGGGCACCGCCGGCTTAAGCCTGGAGCAACCAACAATAAATGAGTAGCTTATAGGAATGCTTTCCCAAAGTAATCCCAACATGGAGATGCTAATAAAGCATATAGGGACAACTAGCTAGGGCTAGAAACATTCGGGAAAGCAACCACACCAAGTAGAGGGGATGAGAAGAAGGCAAAGAAGGGGACCAAAAGAATAGTTGTAGGAGTGGCCATTACATCCCCCCTCCCACACACACACAAAATCATAATATAGGCCCTAGTAATTCCAGACTTGAGGAGATGCTTAGCCAATTGTTGAGAAAGGCTGACTCACAGGATGAGACGTTGAAGGAGATTAAGTTCGACATCATTTGTATAAAGCAGAAAATCAAACATAATTCTATCACGACCAAATGGCTCGACCATCAGTATAGACAAGTATCAGCTCAACTAAATTAGATCTAGAGCGGCATAATATTAAGCACCATTAGCTCAATACCTAAAGGATAATGAACAGTACAAGATGAAGATGATTAGTGGTGAGGAGAGCACCTCCGAACCTCCTATAGGAACTGACAAGGGAGTACAAAAGCTTGATGAAGTCTGAGTACTCAAGCCATGTATGTAGTGTCACAACAACAAATCAGGCACTCTTTGGGAGGCAACCCAAGGTGGAACTGGAGCTTAGGTGCCAAGGTAAGATGTTTAACCCCTTATACTTTAGTTTTGTTACACTGTGTGTATTGGGGACAATGCACCTATTTTTTGATGGGGTATGGATAGTTATGAGCCTTAGTGAAGTCTGAGTATCTTGGGTCCATAAATACCCCAATTTGTTATCTTGGTGTTCTATTGCTTGTGCTCTTTTTCCCTATGGATATTTATTTTATACTAAACAAGAATGTTTAGGATATTTTAGGTAGTATTTGTATCATATAGTACTAATAAAATTGTGGCATATAGCATATTTTTTTTTTGTTTGAAAAATAATACCCACTACAATTTTGATTAGTTAGTTTATATAGCAACCATGAATGTTTAGGTGCATTGAAAATGCATGTTCTGATAAGTGAGGATAAACCAAGATAAAAAGCATGTTCTGAGAGGCTTTTGTTGATAATGCAATCAGTGCCATGTGATTGTGAGCTTAAATTGCTAAATTCATGTATTGTGTGCTAATCCAGAATTTATCCTATTACTCTAAGTTAGACTATATATTAATTGAATCAGAAGAGGATCTTAGGCCATTGTTCTTAAAAGTCTACTTAGCCTAAATAACCAACCAAAATTAATATATCCCTTTATCCTAATGTTTGAGCCTAACATGTACCTATTCTTTGCAAACACCTAATTAGCCTAACCTTGTTAGTTGTAAAATTCTAAAAATGGTTGTGGTCCTTTCTTGAACATTTGCAGCTCGACTGAGGCAAAAAGCATAAGTTAATGGTGGCCACCAAAAGTGGCCCTAGTTCTAAGGACAGATAATGTGCATCTTAACTCAGGGCAAAAGCCTAAGTTAAGGGTGGCTAGTGTAAGTATGAAACATAAAAATCAGGGGGAAAGTTATCAATATAGACAAAAGTAGAAAAATCATGTACAAGGTGCAAGAAAAATAAGTGATGCCTTAGTTGTGAGTTAAAAAATGAATTGTAAAAGTAAGGCAAAAAGCTGAAAAGTGAAAAGAAAGCATCCAGAAAAGCTTGAAATAAAAGAAAGGGAGAATGAGATGAAAAATGACAGTGTTAGTAGGGCAAAAGTGTAGGAAAACGCAGTGTCAACGAGGGCCCTTAGTCACTATGTTTCCAAAATAGCATACCAAAGCCCCCTACAGCTATGTTATAAGCCTATAAAGTCATAAAGTGATCCTAGTCCAAGTAGTCAAAGGCTTATTCATGAGTATAGGGGCAAGTCTATGGTATTAGGCATAATGTATGAATATCTTTTGTGAGGATGAGTGATTTTGCATAGTCTCAAGGTTATACCTGAAAACATCATTGAGAGTGAGATATGGGACTTCTTTTTGTGAGAGCACTTGCATTACATTATTAGCATTAGACTTATTCAATGATTATAGATTGTTGATAGTACCTCACTTGTCATAGTTGTGTTGTCACATGCACTAGCCTGTATTAGTTTGCTAGATGGCTTTCTAATTCTGTTTTGAAAAAGTGGTGTGGGTATTTGAGTTTAAGTTTCATATGATGTATACCATTGGGTTGAGGTCTATGTGTTACTGTATTACTTATATAGATTAAGTCCTTCGCTTGAGGACAAGCAACAATTTTAAGTTGAGGGTATTGATGTGCTGTAAAATACAACACTTTTAATGCTTAAAACTTGGAATTTTGTGTGTTCTGAATGTGATGTTAGTTGATTTTATGTGTTTTTTCGTCTTATTTATAGGATTCTATGGTTAGGCTTGATCTTAGGAAGAAAGTGCAGAAATTGCTGATTTTGATGTAGTATGAGACCCTTTATGGGCCATAGTTCACTCTATGGGCCATGAAGTGGGTTTCATGGACAATTCCAGTAAGGGGATGATTTTTTGAAGTTGTTCTACGAATATGCAGATGGATTATGGATAGATTTACGAGTCATAGAACATGGTTTATGCCATGAGGACTAGAGATAAGGGACTTCTAGAAGATTCATTAGACGAAACCCCAATATAGGCCATAAATAGGTTTACGGGTTATAAAAGGGCTTCTTAGATGTATAGTCCAGTTTTCCAGAAACACTTTACAAGACCCCTACTATGGGCCATGGAATGTAATAAGGTCCATAAACTTGTTCAAGAAGCGTGTCGGCCCAGCTATCCTAATTTATTTAAGACTTGTATTTTAAATATTATAAATAGGTTTTTAGGTTATTTTCATAGAGGTCTCGACAATTAGGGAGGAAGATAGTGAGATTGAGTAGAGGTAACATTGGAGAGTTTTGAGAAATACTTGTACTTTGATTTGATCTTTAATCTTGTGATTCTCTTTGAAATTTGGATTTACTTGTTCTCAATTCAATTGTATAAGTGTTCTATTATGTTATTCCAATTCATAAGTTTGGCATCTATATAAATCCTGAGTAGCTAAAGCCATAACTAGAATTGTGGGAACCATAAAGAACTAACAAGGTAAAATCAGATAAATCATAATTCTTGGAAAGCTTGCAAGCATGTATTAATTAACTCTCTTCATTTTGCATGTTTTCTAATGGTGGCCAGCATTAAAACTTGCCTAGTCTTACTGACTAGACCAAGGTAGTAATAAGTAGGAAAAGAGATTAATTAACAGGATTCAATTAATGTGTTCTCATCTAATCAACCAAACTGGGCCAAGAGAAAGTTGTGCTGGAACTAATAGGTAAGGGTTAGTAATACACACTACAAAGATGGGATAAGTCACGTAGTGAAATTTGCCTCTTACATGGACCAAAGGGTTTGGTCAACATAACTTACCCCTGAATATTACACACTAGAAAAGAATTAGGTTATCTAGTGATACTAAGTTAGGGACTCATGGGGAACACAATACCTTAGTTTCTCTCTATATTGATTTAACTCCTGTGTTAGTTAGGTTTACTTTTCTACTGATTACTGTAAACCCCCTGCCCCTTTGGAGAATTAAGTTGGTTAATCACTCAAATTGTGTTAATTAAATTCCCTTAAGTCTAAGTATTCCCTTGCCTAACCTTGGTTAGGTTCTATTTCTTGATAACGACCACTTTATCGTTAAAAAGGAGGTTTAACTTGGGTGACATCATATTGCCCCAGAGATGTTCATGGGGGAAGGCAGCAGCAGACCTCTTTCCCATTCCCAGTATTGACTACAACTTTATGTTGTTGTGTGGGTGTGCCCTTTGATAGAAAGACTAATATTGAGATTACTCCCTCATTTCTACTGATGTCCATAGGATTGAGGCTATGTACAGGTAGAAGGTAGAAGAGAAGTCTAGAAGGTTTGATCACACCCAAATTACACCTCCCAATAAAAGTATAAGAGTCATTCTTCAAATATAGAACCTAATGATGGTTAGGATCTATCCCATGAGGAATATAGTCTAGAATTGGAGTAATTAAAGCAATTTTGATAAATTAATCAACTTACTACCAGAAAGGGAGGTTATGGAGCAAAATGCAATTATTAAAACCTAAACTATGAACAATAGTCCATGCAAGTATTACTAATTCTGTGAGAGAAGTACTTAGGGTATTATGTTCCCCATGAATTCCTAATGCAGTATAACCTAATAATTGTAACCTTTTCAAGCGTGTAGCATGCAGAACTAGTAAGTTATGTTCACCTTATTTCTTAGGCTGGTAACTAGGCAAATTTCACCATGCAACTTGGATTTTCTACGGGTGTCACATTACTAAACCTTGCCCTGGTCCTAGGACAACCATCCTTTAGGATGTTAAGATTGATTGGATAAGTGTGCTCACATCAAATCCGGTTATTTATCCTTTTTCCCGTCATTACCCTTTTAGGCCGGCGAGTAAGAATAAGGCGATTTCTAACACTGGCCACTGTTAAAAAGCATTTAGAATGAAGAGATAAATAGTACATACATGAAAACTTTCTAAGGATTACATATTATTTAGTTTTTACTTTGTTAGTAATTCTTTATGGTTCCCACAACCCTAGTTGTGGATTTAGCTACTCATGCTCGATGTAGATGAATAAATCATGTTATAGATTTATATAATTAAGCACTTATAACAAACAATTGAAGAACATAAAATCTGAAATCTCCACAAAAAATACAAGATCAAGATCCAAATATAGGTGTAATTAGTATCAACTCAAAGTCTCCAAGAACAATCAAAATGAGAATAATAATATGTGTTCTAAAGTTCTATACATCCAAAAATAACTAAAAACCCTATTTATAATGAAAGAAAACAAAATCCTAAACTAATTAGGAAAATCGAATTCAAGAACTTCCATAAGCCAATTTACAGTTCATGACTCTATTTATAGCTTGTGGAAGGACTTCGTAGACTGCCTTTTCAAAAAATGACCATCTATGTGCGAGTGGCTTTCTATGGCTCATATATTGCACAAGGGGTCGTAGACTTCTCCGTCCTATTAACTTTTAGAAACTTAGCAAATCTCTAGTCCTTTTGTCCATGAACAAGTCTACGGGCTATGGAATGAACCACGACCTATCCATTTATACATAATTACAATAACAAAAAGCATATCCATCACGGGTTCAAGACCACAAACCCCCACCTATGGCTCATGGATCAACCACGGTGCTTAGGTGGCTTTTGTACATCACCAAAAAGCTACAAACTCTATAATCCTGCAAAACCAACATAAAAACACATCAATCTACTAACATCATTTAGAGAATGCACAAAATTTTAAAGTATTAATAGTGTCATATCAAAGGTTCCAGTTGACACAACACCAATGGCTAAGATCGAGCACCTTAATGCCGGGTTAGTAGAGCATATACATGTTTCACAGATGTCTGCTAGCTCATTACCTCCTACTTCTCCTACTCTTACATTGGCTCATACTTCTACTCCTACTTATTCTCCTACTCTTATGTTATAATTGACATTGGCGTCCATTCTCTATATAGTATAATTGGCCAAAATAGCCAAGGTTTTCTCAGCCTGAGTTTAGGCTTCAGTACCTAGCATAATTGATCGAGCCATTAAGGTCACACTTGCATAAATTTAGAAAGGTATAGACATGTAGGGGAAGCTATTAGAGGAGTATGGTTTTAGATTTAAAAGGTTGACCATCAAAGTTGAAGATGTTAAGAAGAGATCCTGTGCTTCGAATGAGTTGATGGCCTTGAAAGCCAATATAGTAAGTTTGAGGTGGAGATGTGGGCATATTTAAATCCACTGATATTAAGTATATTTGATGAAAGATTGATATCCCTACCATATGTATTGGGTTAAAGACTGACCCTTTAGAAGTTGGGGTAACAGAGTCAATTGATATAGTGATGACCCAAAGACTGATAAGGAGTCATCGGCGGATACAAAACCATAGGGAGATTTTTTCCCATGGGATAATTTGTCAATTTTAGAGGATTCTATGGTAGTGATTATTCTTGAGTAGTTACGTCATGACACTTCTATAATCTGATTTAGTGGATATGTTCCATCCTTAGAGCTGCCACCAATAGCCCCAAAGTCGTAGATTCCCGTCCATCTATCCACAGCACCGTCAGTTTAGGTTACCTGCTCCATATAGTGCACCTTCAGAGATGGTTCATAGATAGATTCCAGGTACTAATGCCCTAGTTGATCCTTCTTTAGCTCTACCACCTTCGCCTACTTGACTCAAGGGGATTTCTCACACTCTCTTCCCTTTATTCCTATCATTCATTTTATTGCATTGATCACTATGTATCTTTTTAGGGGGGTGTTTAATGGTAGTGCACAAGTGGGTTAGTTAATTTGGGTTTGGATAGTTGATGTTGATGTATATTTTGAACAATGGGTGATATAATTAGTTTGTATATATTTTTATTTTGGTTTATAATAGTTAGTGTTTGTTTACTACTTGCATATGATGGTGTTTGGTTTTTCTTCATGATCTTCTTTTGTTTGAATGCTAATTTTGCAAAATTGAACCCAGAGCATATGTTAAAAGTTGTGTTTTCAAAAATAAATCTAGCACTTTCTTAGGCCTTGAAGTAATTCGAGTATTGATTGTCAATATCTTTGACTCGGATAGTTCATTGGATGAGAAATGTGTAGTGACTCACTGATTAGTCCAATTTAAGTTAAAACTATCCATTCATAGATTGAAATGATCTTGATGTGAATAAGTGAGTATTGAGTTTGTATATGCTATAATCGTTCTTTGGAAACTAGTGTTATCGAGTTTATATTTAAATTTATTATCCATTGTGATGGTGTGGTGAATTATACTCGAAAGTTGTGTATGATTACCAAGACTTGCCAAATAGTCTCTTGATTAGGTATCCATCGAAACTAATTTTTGGAGATCATCAAAGGACATTTTTGTAATACCCCCTTGAGCTAAAATCTGACCAAAGTTGTGAATGATATCCTTAGTGTCCCCATTTGAGCCTAAAGTCATTTCATTGGAACCCATCTCATGATCTATTCCTTTTTAATTCTTTTTTTGATCATGAAGTCATATGTGAACCCTACTCTCCTTGATTTGCTCGAAGTGAGGCCAAAGGCCTAAGTTGGGTGTGTCAGGAACTCTTTATGATGATTGAAAGAATATTGATAATGGAAAATGTGCCTCGGAATGCCTAAAATTTTAAATTCCATATATCTCAAAATTCATGTGCTATATCAAAAATCTGACTTCATATTCTTATTCAGGATATCATAATTAGGGGTAAAAGGGTCTAACCCTGATTTAAGAGAGAAATATTAGCAATTATGAAATTCCAAAGTGTGATTTCAAGTGAGCAAAGTGTGCTGCTTCTATGACATACAGTAGTACATTTTGGTGACCGTTTCTTTTTAAGTGGGTCTAAGACTTATAAGTCTTGGAACTAAGTGTTCCAAAACGTTTTTTTACCTATACTTGGTCATATTTCACCCTCATATCACCCTAAACATTTTTTAGTACTCACTTAAATACTTAGCCATATTTTACACTCCTAAATTCAAGTTGTAAAACCTCTTCCAGATCTAAGGATTTCCTTCAAGCTTCAAGCCTCCATTTTCAATCTTCACCAAGAGTTTCTCCAAAGTTAAGGTATATGGATTTTAGCCATTAGGTCCTTACACCCACGGTGCCATAACCTCTTTTTTACTCAATTTTCATGATTTAAAGATGATTTTACAAATGGGTTTACTAGTATGAACATGTCTACGAACTATGTTAAAGTTATATAAAGTTGTGACTGTTTTGTTATGTTTTGAGCTATAAATCTTGGATCTATTTTAAGATTTGATGAGGGTTCTTGATATATATTATTAAGGGTGTTGCAAGGTGTTGATTGGTAGTTTTACAATGGAATTACTTGCATGATTTCACCTCTATATTTCATGGTTTTATACTAGCATTATACACTCGTCAAATGTTTGGTGAAATATCCTGTTATGATTTTTTCTTGAGGAATTGAAGGTCCAAAGCTTGATATATGATATGAATGACTACATGATGATGAAATGATCTTGTACATATGATGTATTATATATAAAGTGTTGCATTAGACCATGCTCGATCGGGGAGGGGGGGTACTAAGAGCCCGGGTAACCTAGTTGAGGGGTTAGTATCTCAAATATCAGGGTGGTAGGTGAGATTTCCACTAACCTAGATGAGGGATTTGTACCTCACACACCAGGGTGATAGGTATAATTATCACAAACCTAGATAAGGGTTTCGTACATCACACATCAGGGTGATGGGTGATATCATCATCAACCTACCAAGGGGTTTGTACTTTGGAAATCTACCTTGGTCTCTTCTACAAATATGAAATCCCCTATGAGCATGAGTTACTTAAGCATGTTTTACTTGAACATTGATTGTACATGCCATTTTGTTATAAGTTGTCTATTGTCTATTATTATGAATTTTGATTACGATGCCTATCTCTTATTGCATTGTGTCCTACGTTCTTAGTACATTCAAATGTACTAACGCATACTCTTGCCTAAATGATATCACTATGTAGGAACCAAAGCCCAAGTTTATCATCATCCTCCTCCACATGGCTAGTCGCTACTACTCAATCTAGTTAGTGAGTCCTCCAATTTAGGGACCTTAGTCTATGATTCTCTATTTATGAATTGAGACACTCTTTTTTATGTCTTATTTTGACTATGAGGGTGAGCCATGTTGCTTTGTCTTGGCCCCTGCTCTTATCTATGTGGTAGAGGTATTTGTTGGACATGTTATATATCTATGATATGAGCTTCGACTCTTTGTCTCTTGTTTCCCCTTAGTCCCTTTGTCCTTTTTATTACTCTTTATATCTTTTATATGCTTTCGCGACCAATGATGTTAATGATAAGTTAACCGGCTTCTTTGGGGTTCTTTCATGTTCCCCATTCACCATGTCACATCTAGGCCCTAGTCTTAGGTTGTGATAAACTTGGTATCAGAGCACTAGGTTGATAGATCCTTAGAGTCCAACACACCACATTGATTAGAGTCTTATTCATGGTTGTAAAGCGTCCCATGACTATGAATAGGAGGCTATGAGGTATTTTAGGAAATGTTTCCCTTCTTTATATTTAAGTCATTCTATAGAGTTGTAGTAAGTTTTTCCTCCCTAATGATTGTTCTTTGCTATGTCATATCATGCCAAACACAAGAGAAAGATAGGACCAAACTCCCGAGGAGCAACCTACCAGTGGTAAACTCTACGATGCACTCCCTATGCTTGCCCAAGTTGGTGGCCAACCAAGTTAATCAAGGGGCCCAAGCCCCTCATTCTACTACCCCGGGAGCTAAGATAAGGGACTTCATAAGGATGAATCCTCTGGTGCTCTATGGTTCAAAGGTGGATGAAGATCCACAAGAGTTCATTGATGACGTCTACAAGATCTTGAATATCATGAGTGTTAGGCAGAATGAAAAGGCGGAGTTGGTGGAATACCAACTCAAAGGGGTAGTCTAAATATGGTATGATCAATGGAAGGGGGATAAGTGAAATGGTAATGTGGTTTTTTGGGAGGAGTTCAAATTAGCTTTCCTTAATCGGTTTTTCCCCCTTGAGCTTAACAAATCTAAGTTGGTAAAGTTCATGAATTTGAAGCAAGGTGCTATGAGTGAGGGAGTATGCCCTCAAGTTCAATCAACTTTCAAAGTATTCTCCTCATTTGGTGATTGATCCTAGATCTAAGATGAATAAGTTTATGATAGGGGTCTCTGAATTGGTGAGTGAAGAATGCCAGTTCGCCTTGCTAATTAGTGACACGGACTTGTCTCGGTTGATGTCATATATCAAACAAATGAAGGAAGAAAAGTTGACTAAGAGAAGGGGTTATAAGGCCATGAGGGCCCATTTTGAGGGTAAGTTCCACAAGGGTGCTAGATCTCACCAAGGCCAAGGGCTTTCTCATGCTACTAATATGGGGTTTGTGAGTGACTTCCCTAGGCCTCAAGGTATTGGTGGTATGGCTGCTAATGATGTGTGTCCTAAGTGTGGAGGGGGTCATAGGGGCCCATGTTTGAAGGGTTCTAATGCATGCTATGAATGTGGAGAGCATGTTACAAGAAGATAGATTGTCTAAGAAATCATGGCAAAGGCCCGGGTGCAGATGCGGTTCCATTGGATAGACGTGGTCCTCAAGGTGGTGCCCCAAGGCACAATCGATTTTATGCTCTACACGGGAAGTAAGGGGTTGGTGAGGTTCTTGACATTGTTATCGGTATGTTGAAAATCTTTGACTATGATGTATATGCTTTGATTGATCTGGGTGCCACTCTCACCTTTGTTACCCTTTTTGTTGCTAAAAAGTTCCATGTTGAATCTGAGTTGTTGTATGACTCTTATGAGGTGTCTACTCCTATTGGTGCATCTATTATTGCTAAAAAGGTGTATGGATATTATCAGGTTTACATCTTGCATAAAATATTGTCTTTTGATCTTGTTGAGTTAGATATGATTGATTTTGATGTCATTCTTGGGATGGATTAGTTACATGCACATTATGCCTCTATTGATTGTAGAACCTGTAGGATCAAGTTTCAATTCCCAAATGAATGTGTCCTTGAGTGGGAGAGTCATGATGTGGTGGTCAAAGGTAGGTTCATCTCTTACATTAAAGCTCGTAAGATAATCTTTAAAAGGTTCTTGCATCATCTTGTGAGGGTTAAAGATGTGGAGTCCAAAGTCTTTCTATAGAGTCAGTTCTAATTGTAAATGAGTTCCTTGATGTGTTCCTAAATAACCTCCCCGGTGTCCCTCTCGAAAAGGAGATAGATTTTGATACAGACCTCCTCCCTGATACTCAACCTATTTCTATTCCCCCTTACAGTATGGCCTTGACGGAGTTGAAGGAGTTAGAAGAGCAATTGAAAGATTTGTTGGAGAAGGGCTTTATTAGGCCTAGCCAATCACCTTGTCGTGCACCAGTGTTATTTTTAAAGAAGAAAGTTGGGTCACTTAGAATGTGCATTTACTACCGGTAACTTAATAGGATTACTATAAAATATAGATATCCTCTTTCAAGGATTGATGACTTGTTTGACCAATTGCAAGGACTAGTTTTTTCTCTAACATTAATCTTTAGTCCGGGTATCATCAATTGAGGGTGAGGGAGATATTCCTCAGATAGCCTTCTGGACTAGATATGGGCATTATGAATTTATGATGATGCCTTTCGGGTTTACCAATGCACTAGCCATCTTCATGGACCTAATGAATAGGGTCTTTAAACCCTACCTTGATTCCATTTTTGTGGTCTTCATTAATGATATTTTGATTTATTCGTATAGTAGGGAGGAGTATATGGATCATTTGAGGGCTATGTTGCAAAGATTTAGGGAGGAGAAATTGTATGCCAAATATGAAGAGTGTGAATTTTGGTTGAAGGAGGTTGCCTTCTTAGGTCATATGGTGTCGGGGGATGGTATTAAGATGGATCCTAAGAAGATTGGTGTGATTAGAAATTGGCCTAGACCATTGACCAAATTGGATATTAGGAGCTTCTTGGGCCTAACGGGTTATTATAGAAGGTTTGTGAATGGGTTCTCCTCCATTGCTTCCCCTATGACAAAATTGACTCAAAAGAAGGTTACGTTTGTGTGGTCTGATGAATATGAGAGGAGATTCCAAACATTTAAAGATAAGCTTATGTCTGCTTCTATATTATCACTATCGGATGGGCTTGTGATGCTTTTAGAGTAGGCTTGGTTGTGTGCTAATGCAAAATGGTAAGGTGATAGCCTACGCTTCTAGGCAACTCAAAGTACATGAAAAGAACTATCCTACGCATGATCTTGAATTGGCCGCCGTGGTGTTTGCATTAAAGATTTGACGTCATTATATGTATAGGGTGCATGTTGATGTGTTCACCGATCATAAGAGCCTTCAATATGTCTTCACTCAAAAAGATCTCAACTTGAGACAAAGAAGGTGGCTAGAACTTCTTAAGGACTATGACATGAGTGTGCATTACCATACCGATAACATAAATATTATGGCGGATGCTTTGAGTTGGGTGTTTATATGTAGCCTAGCTCATATTGAAGGTGGTGATAAGGAAATGACTAGGGAGGTCCATTGATTGGCTAGATTGGGGTGAGGTTAGAAGAAGTGGGTAATTGTGGTGTTGTTGACGATGGTTCCAAATATTCTTTGGTTGATGAAGTAATAGCAAAACAAGATCTTGACTCCTCCTTGCTTAAATTGAAGGCCTTGGTGAAAGAGGGCAAAGTGGAGGTTTTCTCCTAAGGGAGAGATGACGCCCTTAGGTACTAAGGTAGGCTACGTGTACCTTTGTTGATTGTTTGAGGAGAAAATTCTTGATGAGGCCCATAATTCTTCTTACTTTATCCACCCCGATCCCACAAAAATGGATAGAGATTTGAGGAATGTATAATGGTGGGGAGGCATGAAGAGGGACGTTGCCAAATTTGTTTCTGGTTGCCATAGTTATCAACAAGTCAAAGTTGAACGTAAAAGGCTGAGTGGCCTAACCCAAGACATAGAGATTCCTACTTGGAAGTGGGAGTTGATTAATATGGACTTTGTGGTTGGGTTTCCCAATACTAGGTAGGGTTTTGATTCCATATGGGTGGTGGCTAATAGGATGATAAAATTGACTCACTTTCTACTGGTTAAGACTACATATGGGGCTGAAGAGTATGCAAGGTTGTACCTCTATGAGTTAGTGAGGTCACATCGGGTTTCTTTGTCCATCATATCGGATCATGGTGCATAATCTTCACACTTTTGGAGGTTTTTTCAAAGGGGTGTTGGTACAAAGGTTCTCCTTAGTATAGCCTTTCACCCTCAAACTGATGGCCAAGCCGAAAGAACCATTCAAAAACACTTGAGGATATACTTAGGCCTTGTTTATTGGAGCTTCAGGGTAGTTGGGATGATCATCTTCAATTGATTGAGTTTGCCTACAACAATAGCTATCACTCTAGCATCAGTATGGCTCCTTTTGAGGCTCTTTATGAGAGACGTTGTAGATCATTGGTTAGTTGGTTTGGTTTGAAGTAGGAGAGGTGGCTTTATTTGGACTGGATCTGGTTATGTAGGCTATTGAGAAGGTTAGCATGATTAGGTAAAGGTTGAAAACAGCCCAAAGTCATCAAAACTCCTATCCGATGTGAGAAGAAGAGACCTTCAATTCAAAGTGGGTGATTGGGTCTATTTGAAAGTTTCTCCAATGAAAGGTGTGGTTCATTTTGGTTAAAACGGGAAGTTGAGTCCAAGGTATGTTGGTCCTTATGAGGTGATAAAGAGGGTTGGCTAGGTATCTTATGAGTTGAAGTTGCCGAGTGAAATGTATTTGGTTCATTCGGTGTTTTATGTCGCTATGTTTAGAAAATGTATTGCTAATCCTAATGCTATTGTGCCACTTGATGTTGTAGTTGTATATGAGGATAAATTGACTTATGAGGAGGTTCTGGTTTAGATCTTTGATAGGCAAGTGAAGAGATTGAAGAACAAGGAGGTGGCATCAATTAAGGTCTTTTAGAGAAACCAACAAATCGAAAGTGCTACATGAGAGGCCAAAGTGGATATGCAAAAGTGGTATCCTTACCTTTTCCACTTCACTCAAGCCTAAGGTACTAATTATAAGTCCTTAATATGATTTCAAGTCTTATATTTTAGCCCCTATTCATATGCATTCATGTTTAAGTTGGTAAACTTATGATGATTTTACACTTATGTTAAGATTTTGATAAGGATATTTTAAATGTAATGTTGCATTCTTGTTGGGGCTGATTTGTTCATGATCACTCTTGTCTTGTACATCTCTTTTACATTCGGGGACAAATGTTCCCAAGGGGGAGATATAAAAATTACCCCAAAAAGTGCCTGAAAATGTGCCTCTATATATCTCAAAATCTGTGCGCAATATCAAAAATATGACTTCATATTCTTGTTTAGGGGGTCAAAATTAGAGGAAAAAGGATCTAACCCCAATTTAAGAGTAAAATATTAGCAATTGTAAGATTCCAAAGTGCAATTTCCAGTGAGCAAACCGAGCCGCTTCCGCGATGCACAGTAGTACATTTTGGTGACTGTTTCTTTTTAAGTGAGTCCAAGACTTCTAAGTCTTGGAGCTAAGAGTTCACAAACGTGTTTTTACCTATACTTAGCCATATTTCACACTCATATCACCCTAAACATTCCCTAATATTCACTCAAACACTTTTCCATATTTTTCACTTTAAAATTCAATTCTCAAAACCTCTTCCGAATCTAAGGATTTTCTTCAAGATTCAAGCCTCCATTTTCAATCTTCACTAAGATTTTCTGCAAGCTAAGGTACGTGTGTTTTAGTCATTTGGGTCTTTCCACCCATGGTGCCCTAACCTCCTTTTTACTCAATTTTCATGATTTAAAGTTGATTTTACAAATGTGTTTACTAGTATGATCATGTCTGAATCATGTTAAAGCTATGTAAAGTTGTGACTGTTTTGCTATGTTTTGAGCTATAAATCTTGGATCTATTGTAAGATTTGATGAGATGTATTGATGTATATTTCTTGAGGGTGTTGTAAGGTGTTAATTGATGATTTTACAATGGATTTACGTCCATGATTTCTCCTCTATATTTCCTGATTTTATACTAGCATTACACACCCGCCAAGTGTTTGATGAAATATCCGGTTATGGTTTCTTGAAGAATTGAAGGTCCAAAGCTTGATATATGATATGAATGACTATATGATAATGAAATGAGCTTGTACATATGATGTATTCTATATATAGTGTTACATTAGACCATGCCCAATTCGGGGGGACTAAGAGCCCAGGTAACCTAGTTGAGGGGTTAGTATCTCAAACACCAGTTTGATAGGTGCGAATGTCACTAACCTAGATAAGGGGTTTGTACCTCAGACACCAGGGTGATAGGTGCAATTATGACTAACCTAGATAAGGGTTTTGAACATCACACATCAGGGTGATGGGTGATATCATCATCAACCTACCAAGGGGTTTGTACTTTGGAAATCTAGCTTGGTATTTTTTACACATGTGATATCCCTTATGAGCATGAGTTACTTAAGCATGTTTTACTTGAGCATTGATCATACATACCATTTTGTTGTAAGTTGTCTATTGTCTATTGTTATGCATTTTGATTACGATGCCTATCTCTTATTGCATTGTGTCCTACATACTTAGTACATTCAAACGTATCAATGCATACTCTTGCTTACATGATATCACTATGTAGGAACTGAAGCCTAAGTTGATCATCATCATCCTCCACGTGGCTAGTCACTACTACTCAAGCTAGTTGATAAGTCCTCCATTTTAGGGACCTTAGTCTATGTTTTGCTATTTATGTATTGAGATACTCTTCTTTATGGTCTATTTTGACTATGAGGGTGAGCCTGGTTGCTTTGTCTTGGGCCCCTCTCTTATCTATATAGTAAAGGTGTTTGTTGGACATGCTATGTATCTATGATATGAACTTTGACTCTTTGTGTCTTGATTATGTTGTTATGCAAGCTTTCCCCTTAGTCCTTTTGCCCCTATTCTTACTCTTTATGTCTTTTGTATGCTTCCGCAACCAATAATGTGTAATGATAAGTTAAGAGGCTTGTCTCAGGTTCCTTCGGGTTCCCCATTTGTCGTGTCATGTCTAGGCCCTAGGCTTAGGTCATGACACTTATGTGAGAAAAACTAAGGAGAGAAGGATTGAGTAGTTAAAATGAAAGAAAATTCCTTCAAATGCATAAAAGAAAGAAAAAAGCTTGAGGTGTGAGCATCGAGAAATCGAGAGGTTAGAGGATCACTAGAAAATGTGTGTAATATGTGAGTTTGAAATGAGAAAATAAAATAGGACAAGGCTAAGGCGAATCATAGAGGATTAAGTCACTTTTGTCCAAAATGTACCTACTCATGCCTTAGCCAATAGTAAAAGCCATTAGCAAGTCCTTATGATCCCAAGTTAGGCCCCGAGGAAGCTTTGATTAATTGAAAATGAGGGCAAGCCTATGGGCAAGAACATGCATGTCATTTTTCTTTTATGAGCGTGAGCATTGTGTAAATTCCTCTACACTTAAGAAAACCGCGTGTGCTTTATGAGAATGAGAAATTTTATTTGTTGTGGGGGAATATGGAATTCTTTTGAGCATGAGATTGCAACTATGTGAGGAATTGTGAACATAACCTTGTCCTGATACCTTTTAGTCACCTCTTAAGGCTTCAAAATCGTATAAGTGGTTTGTGAAAGATTGGGTGACAAGCAAAATAGGGTATCATGTACATATTTTGATGCTATTTAAAGGCAATGTGTTTTCGGTTTCAATGTTTGAATTGCTTTAGAGAAAGAAAAATGTTAAGTTGGGGGTGTTGACGAGTCCTAGTTCTGGACTCATATTTGAGGTTAAAGGGAGCATAATATTATCCTCAATGCATTATTTTACCTTGGAATCTAACTTTAAGTTATTGATAAATGATAACTTTGGTGTCCAAGAAGGATTCAAGGACAGTTGAATGAAAAACAAAGAAAAAGAGGCAAAAGGATGTAAGAGGTGATCAAAATAGGCATCGGCATTGTAGTTCGGTGCATTGTTGAACTGCCATGGTAATTGCCAAATGTTACAGTGGGTGGACCCTTTAGTAGTCTCACAATATGGTCAATCATTGAATGTGTTCGGTAGGCCAACATAAACTTATTGAATGTTACAGAACCTAACAAGTGTAGAAGGATACGTACGTCTCAACTTGGCGATGTTGAGGGAATTCGATGCATTGCCGATTTGATTCTGTAGGCTCAAAGAGCATTGCCAAAGTTGCATAACCGACTTGTAGAAAAAGTGAGTGACAACTCGGCAATAGTGTCACAAGTCGGCACATCACCGAATATGTTGGTGATACCCGACTAACCACGCCAAGTGGGATTTTGGGGCTAATTTCAGGAGAGTATTGAAGTATTTTTGAAGGATTTTTGGAGTACAATTCAAAACATATCCTTACATATAATTTATACTTACACTCTTGAGTACTTATTTTTTTAGGGAAGAAGCTCTTGGTACTTGATTTGGAAAGAAGGATTGTACGCAATTACTTTAGTTTTACAATTTCAGTTCAAGCTTTCAATTATAGATGAACATTTAGGTATAATTTCTTCTTCTTTTATCATGTGTGGCTTGGGGGTGTGTAATGTAGTTGAATGCTTGAATCTTGTAGTGGGTCTGTGATTTTTTGACTAATTGAGCATCAATTGATGTGGGTTTATGTTTTTTACTATCTATAATTGAAAGTATGATGTTGCAAACTCAAGGTTTATGTATAAATCTTTAATTGCTACATAATTTTGAGTATTTAGAGTGGGCAGATTACATAATAGTCATGGATATTTGTTGATTAGGTTGGAGTCCTTGATTGGGTTCAATCAACTAAGGTATTAGATAAATTTGTTAATTAATGGCATGGGTTACTTAGATTTCGAATGTAATTGGGGTGTGAGACTTATTTATGTTCACATCGATATACCACTTTCGGTGTATAGCATTTGTGATTACCAACAATTTAGCCTACCCACATATATGCTAATTGTAAAAAATTGAGTCCCACTTACATGCTTCATGTTCAACTATCCACACCCCCAGCATGTTCTTTTTATTGAGTTCAAATTCAAACAATCTCCCTATAATTTTAGTTAAGTAGTTGCAAATCATACTTAGTTAATCCATTAAACTATTTTCTATGCCTGCAACTATTAAGAACAAGTTTTACTTCAAGTCATGAATCATAACAATATTCCCTGTGGGATCGATCTCAACTCCTAGTTGGGTAACTTATATTGACAACTACTGTTGTATCCTTTACTAGTTTTAGGATACACTTGAGCATTACCATTTCATAATGTTAAATCAAATGTTGCATAACATGTAAAGAAAAAATCTAAAAAACTATATATAAACATCAAAACTCCAATTCGAAACAAACTAGGAAAACAGGATCCAACAACTTTCACAAGCTTGTTTATGAGTAGTAAACTGATTTACAGGCTCATGGTCTTCACTCATAATTCTTCCTGTAGTCCTGGCTTCAATCTACGAGCTAACTTTTTATGGCTCGTAAATGGTTTCACGAGTTGCGGTTTGAAGTTTCGTAGATGCTTGACCGGGAAACTATAGCACTTGAACCTTCAATCTATAGTGCGTAATAACATCCATGAGTCGTACTATAGGCTCGTAGTTTTCATTTTTCTGCATATGTACTGCCTTCAATCTACGGATATTGTCTACGACCCATGAACATAATACGGCTCATACTTTGAATCGTAAATTTCCAAAATTAGTCTGCAATTCTGAACTTCAACAAAAATCATATTGAATCACGCAAAAATAGGACAGACACACATCAAATATAACAAATGTACCAAAGAACTTACAAATATCCTAAGTTTTAAGTATTAAAAGTATCGTATTTTCACCACACATCAGTTACAAACATTTCAATGGTTAAAGGCAAACAAATCGGAAGCTTTAAACTTTTGGATAATACTTGATACTTTCTTTATTGAAAGTCTATTCTACTACTGTTTTTTAAGATGCAAAGGTATTAATATATTTCGTAAGAAACTAATTTGAGATGCAAAATTGTTTCACTCTTTTTATATGAAATTTCTACTTTTTTTAAATAAATATATAATACTCCTTCCACTTTAATTAGTTTTTTTAATTTTAACTTCACATGGAGGTTAAAGTTTAATTAAAATTTTAAAATGACTTTTGATTATTAAAGTAAAAATTGAAATGGATAATATAATTTAGTTTTACTTTCCAAATACCACTAATAATTTTATTATTGCTAAAAACTGAGGCCCATCAAATTTAGGAGCCTACGGCAAATACATTATTTTGTTAGGCATAGAGTGACCCTTTGCATTTTGATAAGTACTCGCTTGAGATGTGTGCTTTCAAGCCAAAGATGAACTCCACTTGAATAAAAAGAGTATTGTTATTTAAATTTATCTTACTTTCTTTTTTAATTCATTATATATTCAAAAAGTTAAAAGTATTATGAATTATAATAATTAACAATTAAAATATTTTATCGTATATGTTAATAATTACATAAAAGATACTGTAAATTACAACAATCAACGACTTAAAATATTATGATGTCTACTAAGAGGCTATGAGCAACTCTTAACCGTACATTACATTGTACAAAATTACATGAAAATAGCAATAAATGACATTAATTAACAATCTAAAATATTTTATTATATCTAAATATTATTTTTAAAATATATAAAAATTTTGATTGAGTCTCAAAATTCTATTGATGAGACATAAATTATAACAAATAAAATAAAATATAGTATTTCAAATTCACATAAAAATACTAATAATTACAATAATTTACAATTGAAAGTATTCAAAATATTTTGTAAGAAATTTGACTGACTCTCTGGTTTTATATGTATTATATTAATCATAACAAATAGAGTAATATATATTATGTTAAAATAACATAAAACGTACTATTGATTATTAGAATTAATAACTTAAGATATTTTTAAATATATATAAATTAACTAACTCTCAAAATTTTATTTATATGACACAATTTAAAATAAATAATATAAAATATATTGAATTCACAATCGCACAAGCTGTTGTATAGCATCTATCTATTTATATTATATTATATTAAAAGTATGAAGGTGCTTAATAATATTGATTGAACTTTTTGCCCTTCATTAAAAAATTCCCCTTTAGACAAATTATCTTTTTTACTTTTTACTTTTTTTTAGAATTATTATTTTAATAATATTAAATATAAAAAATT
>JAOTQJ010182188.1:0-22977 GCA_025642045.1 Solanum sejunctum | reverse complement strand
GCCCCAATGGCCTAGCTATACGCATCTCCTTTTAGCTTGTTATTATCATTTATCTCCCTATAAGCATGCCAAACATAAAAAGTTAATTATAATATGTATACAAGCGAATAGATATAGGTTGATTTTCCCTAGCCTTATCGGCAAGGGTGCCAGTCCGCCCTAATGGCAACTTGGGGCGTGACAATAGGATTATATATTTTCCTAAAAGGGCTTACTAGTGGGTCCATCTAGGTCAAGTTACCCACTGAGTAGGGTCAAGTATGGTTTACCTTGGCAAGTAGACCACACTTTTTCCAATGGGGTGTCATGTATCGGGATTTCAAGTAGTATCTCACTTGATCTTATATATCGGTTAAGGTCTTCTCACACATATATATGCTATATTATGCAAGTTGAATGTTTACATGCATATTTTATTACAAACATTGATCATATATGCCATGTTGAGATTATATTCATTGTCTATGATTATACATTTCATTTGCTATGGCTTATGTCTTTGTTGCAATGCACCCCACACACTTAGTACATTCCAAGTATTAATGCATACTGTATGTCTATATAATATCACCATGTAGGGACTGGAGCTCCTATTGATCCTCCTCCACGTGGCTAGTTCGGCCTCATTCCAAGAAAACTTTTGGTAAGTCCTCAACTCCAAGGACATTATCTATTTTTCTTTCATGCTATGTTGAGACTTGTATTACTTTTTCGATACTTATTACTTGAGGGTGAGGTCGGGAAGTGTTATGGCGCACGCTCTATTCCATGTAGAGGTGTTGTTAGATAATGTGGTATTCTATGTACTGACTTTGACTCTTATTACATTTATGTTTCTATGAAAAAACTTCCTTAGTCCAGCTTTCCTGTTTATTAGTGTCACTTGTTGATGTTTATTTTGCTTCCGCAACTAAGGATGTGTGAACGATATATTAAGAGGCTTGTTTGGGGTCCCTTCGGATTCTCCATTCATCGTATCACGTCTAGGCCCTAGGGTTGGGTCATGATAAGCTTGGTATTAGAGCACTAGGTTGTTAATGGTCCTCGGAAATCCAACATACCCTATTGATGAGAGTCTTATTCATGGTTGTGAAGCGCGTCACAACTATGAATGGGAGGCTACGAGGCGTTTTAGGAAATGTTTCACTTCTTCATGATCTATGTCATGCTTTAGATGTAAAGATAAGGCCTCATCCCCTAACGAATGCTCTTTGCTCTTTTAGATCATGCCATTACTAAGAGAAAGACCAAGGAGGACCCGTGCATACGAGGAGTAACCAGCTTATCCCGCTCCTCAAGCTCCTTAAGATGGAGGGGCTACCAAAGTTGAGTTCTAGAATGCCATCACTATTTTGGCCCATGCTATGATCAACCAATTGAACCAAGGGCCTTAATCTCTTCATGCTCCTACTCCGACCTCAAGAGTGAGGGACTTCACAGGCATGAACCCTCGGAGTTTTATATGTCCAAACGGAGGAAGATACCCAAGAGTTTATTGATGAGGTGTATAAGGTGCTAGATATCATGAGAGTGAGTTTGGAGGAGAAAGCGGAACTAGCGGCCTATCAACTCAAATGTGTGGCTTAAATTTGGTTAGTTCAATGGAAGTTGGAGAGGGGAAACAATGATACTATTCGCCAGTAGGAGTTCAAGGGCACCTTCCTCAATCGATTCTTCCCTATTCAGTTAAGAGACGCAAAAATGATGGAGTTCATGAATCTCAAGTAAGGCTCTATGACTATGAGGGAGTATGCCCTCAAATTTAACAAGATCTGAAAGTATGATCCTCATTTGATTGCCGATCCTAGGGCAAGAATGAACAAGTTTGTGTCGGGGGTGTCCAACTTAAAGAGTGTTGCATTGTATGCTTGTGGGTGATATGGACTTGTCTCAGCTCATGACATATGCTGAACAACTTGAGGGGAAGAAGCTTAGGAAGAGGAAGAGTGGGGAATCTAAGAGGGCTCAGTTTGATGGTGGCTTCCAAGGTGCCAAGGGTGGCCGTTTTTAACAAGATCACAAATTCCAAGGCCAAAGGTCCTTTAATGCTCCAAACAAGAGGTTTGCTGATAATAGGGTGCCTAACCCAAGCTTTCAAGCTGTCAATGGTGGGATGACTAATCCTAAATACCAAAGGTGCGGGAGAAATTATGGTGGTCTATGCTTGAGGGACTTTAATCTTGCTACAATAGTGGTAAATTGGGTCACAAGATTGTTGATTGCCCTTATGATCAAAACAAGGTTAGAGATTGTTGTCCTCAAGGCCAAGGTGCTACTGTGGGTCAAAGGCTAAAGAGAGGCCAACAAGGGGGTGGTCTAAGGAAAAGTCGATTTTATGCTCTCCAAGGTATCTGATGTTATCGGTATATTAAAGATTTTTGATTATGATGTATATACATTGATAGATCCGGGTGCCATACTTTTTTTTGTTACTCCTTTTGTTTCCAATATGCTTCATGTGTTCCCAAATTATTGTGTGAACCTTATGTAGTGTCTACCCCCGTTGGTGAGTCTATTCTTGCTAGGAGAGTCTATAGGGATTGTCCCATTTCCATATTTCATAAAGTCTTGCCTTGTGATTTTTTTAAACTTGACATGGTGGATTTTGACATTATTCTTGGGATGGAGGACTTTTTTGGAAGGATAGACTCATTATATGCTTCCATTGATTGTAGAACCCGTAATGTTAGATTCTAATTCCCTAATGAGCCCATCCTTGAGTGGAAAAGTCATAATATGGTGGTTAAGGGTAGATATATTTATTGTCTTAAAGCCCGGTTCCTAAGGGTGAAATTTACCATCTTGTAAGGGTTAGGGATGCTAAGTCTAAAGTCCTTCCTATTGAGTCAGTTTCGGTGGTCAATGATTTCTTGATGTATTTCTCGATGAGCTTCCCGGTGTTCCTCCCAAAAAGAAAATAGACTTTGGAGTAGACCTCTTTCCCGATACACAACCTATTTCCATTCTCCCTTACCATATGACCCAAGTGGAGTTGAAGGATCAATTAAGGTATTTGTAGGAGAACGTTTTCATAAGGCCTAGCAAGTCACCTTGGGGTGCACCAGTGTTATTTGTAAGGAAAAAGGATGGTTACCTTAGGATGTAAATCGACTAACGGCAACTCAATAAAGTCACCATAAAGAACAAGTATCCTCTTCCAAGGATAGATGACCTATTTGATTAACTATAAGGGGTTAGTCACTTTTCTAAGATTAATCTTCGGTCTGGGTACCACCAAGTAAGGGTGAGGGATTGTGATATTTCAAAAATTTCTTTTCGGACTAGGTATGGGCATTTTGAATTTGTCGTAATGTCTTTTGACTTATATAATGCATCAGCAATATTTATGGATCTCATGAATAGGGTTTTTAAACCCTACTTGATATGTTTGTGATAGTCTTCATAGATGATATATTGATTTATTCTAGAGTGAAGAAAAGCATATGAATTATTTGAGGGGGGTGTTGCAAATTTTTTAGGGATGAGAGGTTGTTCGCTAAATATGATGAGTGTGAAGTTTGGTTGAAAGAGGTTGTATTCCTAGGATATGTGGTCTAGAGCGATGGGATTAAAGTGGATCCTAAGAAGACGAAAGTGATAAAGAATTGGCCTAGGCCCTTGACTCCAATAGTATTAGGAGTTTCTTCGGTTTAGCAGGGTACTACCAAAGATTTGTGAATGGTTTCTATTCACTTTCTTCCCCTTTGACAAAATTAACCCAAAATAAGGCAAAATTTGTTTGGACCGATGAATGTGAAAAAAGTTTTCAAACTTTGAAAGATAACCTTATCTCCGCTCCTATTTTGGCTTTACCGGAAGGGCTAGAAGGGTTTTTTGTTTACTGTGATGCTTTAAGGATGGGTTTGGGTGTGTATTGATGCAAAATTGAAAGGTTATAACATATGCCTCTAGGCAACTAAAGGTGCACGAACGAAATTATCGCACCTATGATCTTGAACTAGCGGACATGGTATTTGCTTAAAAAATATGGCGTCATTATTTGTATGGGGTTTATGTATATATATTTACCTACCACAAGAGTCTCCAATATATGTTCACACAAAAAGATCTTAACTTGAGGCAAATAAGGTAGTCAAAGCTCCTTAAAAATTATAACATAAGTGTGAACTATCATTCTGACAAAGCTAATATTTTGGCCGATGCTCTAACTAGAGTATCCATTGGTAGTCTAGCTCATATTGATGATAGTTACAAGGAGGTGGCTAGAGAAGTACACCGATTGTCTAGGTTAGGAGTGAGGTTGGATGAAGTGTAGAATGATGGTGTGGTGGTTTTTGATAGCTCCAATTCTTCTTTGATTAAAGAGGTCAAGTCCAAACAAGACCTTGATCCTGCATTGTTAGAATTAAAAGCTTTTGTAAAAGATGGTAAAATAGAGGTTTTATCCCAAGGGGGTGATGGTTTCCTTAGGTACTAAGGTAGACTATATGTGCCCAATGTTGATGATTTGAGGGAGTTGGATTTTGAAAGAGGCACATAACTCATCCTACTCTATTCACCCTAGTTCCACAAAAATGTATTGAGACTTAAGGGAGGTGTTTTGGTGGGGTGGTATGAAGAGGTATATTAACAAGTTTTTAGTGGATTGTCACAATTGCCAACAAGTAAAAGCTGAACATCAGATGCAGGGTGGCCTAGCCCAAGACACAGAAATTTCTACATAGAAATGGGAGGAAATTAACATGGATTTTGTGATTGGTTTGCCAAGGACTAAAAAACACTTTGATTCTATTTGGGTTATTGTTGATAGAATGACAAAGTTGGCTCACGTTTTACCGATTAAAACAACTTGTGGTGCCAAAGTTTATGGAAAGTTATATATTCAAGTGTTGGTTAGGTTGCATAGGGTGCCATTGTCTATATGTCGAATCGTGGTGCTCAATTCACTTCTTATTTTTGGAGATATTTACAAAAAGGTCTTGATACCAAGGTTAAGATTAGCACGACTTTTCATCCTCAAATGGATGGTCAAACTGAAAGGATAATCCAAACTTTTGAGAATATGCTTAGGGCTAGTGTTTTGGAGTTCAATGGTAGTTAGGATCAACATCTTCCACTTATTGAGTTTTCTTACAATAATAGCTACCACTCTAGTATTGGTATGGCTCCCTTTGAGGCTTTATATGGTAGGCGTTGGTTAGATAGTTTACTGTGGGGAAGATGGCTTTTTAGGCCAGAATCTAGTTATGGAGGCTTTGGAGAAGGTGAGGTTGATAAGGGAGAGATTGAAGGATGCTCAAAGTAGACAAAAGTCTTATTCCGATGTGAGGAGGAGAAACCTTGAATTTAATATTGATGGTTGGGTTTATTTGAAGGTCTGACCCATGAAAGGTGTGGTCTAGTTTGGGAAAAAAGGGACATTAAGCGAAGGTTTATGGGCCCTTATAGAATTTTGATGAGAATTAGTAAGGCTTCCTATGAATTAGAGTTGCTTACAGATATGAGTATGATTCATCCGATCTTTCATATGTCTATATTAAGGAAATATGTTGGTGACCCAAGTGCTGTAGTGCCCTTAGAAGTTGTGGGTGGTGTGGAAAATAACTTGATCTATAAGGAGGTTCCGATAGAGATATTGGATAGGCAAGTGAAAAGGTTAAGAAACAAAGATGTAACATCCGTCAAAATCCTTTAGAGGAATCAACAAATTGAAAGTGTAACTTGGGAAGCCAAAGCGGACATAAAAAAGTGATATCCATATCTTTTCCACTCTACTCAAGACGAAGGTTATAAATTAACTCCTATTTATGATTTCAAGTCTTAAGATCCAGTCCTCATATCATTTGTGCATGCATACATGTTCATAGTGACAAGATTTGATGATTTTTGATACATATATATGAAAATTCTTAAGAATGATGTTTAAGTGCATTTTTTGCATTCATGTCGGGTTGGAAGTTTCATGATTACTTCTCTTATCCATGTTTCTTTGACATTCGAGGATGAATGTTTCAAGGGGTAGATACTGAATCACCTCTCATATGCTTTAGAATGCTCCATAAATATATTTCTCGTATATCTAAAAAACCATGTGTGATTTCAAAACTCCAACTTCATATTCCTGTTCAAGGGGCAAAATTGAGTGGGAAAAGGGTAGCCCTCAAATTTTAGAAGATCCGTAGCGAGAAATAATTTCCCTCGAATGCGCGCCTGGTCCACGTCGTGCCTAGGGCACAGACTAGTGCAAAATTTTCCTCAGTTTTCTTATTTTGTCCAAGGACATTTGGATAATAACCCAATGCCCATTTAAACATGAATACCTATATACTTAGCCAATTCTCACTTTCAAACTCCCAAGAAACACACTCAAAATCCTCCCAATACACTATCAAACCCTCCATTCAATCTCAATAACTTCTAGAACAAGCTTTGGATTTCAAGAACCAATCTAAGTCTCAAGCCTTCCTCAAATTTTCCTTCAAGAACTCCAAGGTTTAGGTATGTGGGTCTTCATCCATGGGTCCTTTCCCCAATGGAGCCCAACCTTTATTTTTTATGAAATTTTATGGTTTCAAGATTAAATTTCTTATGGGTAGTTTCTATTATTACTCTTATGCATTATATATGTTGGAAATTTGTTGAACATTGTATTATTGATGTATGAGCTTCTATTGAGAAATGAGATTATATTATATTTATGATGCTAATGCTTCACATATTATGATATCTTAAAAGTCTTGGAAGATTATGAATTTTTGAATGATTTTCATGAAATGCTGGATGAGGGTTTACTACTATGTTGGTGGGTTGAATTGTGTGACCTTAAAATGAGGTAATTTCACTATTTCATATCATATACTATCTAATTGCATGATTTTCAGCATATATTCAAGTACCCATCATTTTTGACTAAACTACATGACAAGAATTCTTAAGTTGATGATGAACTATTGCACGATTTGCAAGTCAAGTATTTTCATGATAATTATGGGCTCTCAAGCATGTATTAAACTCATGAAAGGTTTCTATGATTTACAAGTGACAAGTTGAGACTTATTTTATAATTCTATCCTTTTGTGAGCAAATTATATCTATTTGAGGGGTCAAGCATGATTACTATCTCATCCTGATGTTCAACCTGAGCTCATTAGTAGGGGTCAAGCATGTTACAACTTTCTACCCTCATGTGAAATGCAATACCTACTAGAAGGGGTCAAGTTCATGTATTATTTTCTACCCTTTAGTATAAGATATATGCCCATGTAGGGGTCAAGTATGTGAATGAGCTACTCATGCCATGTTATCAAGTCTTTACAAGTTATTCATGTTATTATTAAATCTATGTGTATTTCATGTATTCCGTGGGATTAGGCTTAGCACCGATTGAGGCTTAAGGTGGAGGCTCGACTCAAGTAGTTCTGCTCCTGGATAAAGATACATTTTTTATGAAAAATTGTTAGTGCCACCATAGGATTATATATTTCTCTAAAAGGGCTTACTAGTGGGTCCATCTAGGTCAAGTTACCCACCAAGTGGGGTCAAGTATGAGTTACCTTGGCAAGTAGACCACACCTTCTCCGATGGTGTGTCATGTATCGGGATTTCAAGTAGCAGCTCGCTTGGTCTTATATGTCGGTTAAGGTCTCCAACCACATATGTATGCTATATTATGCAAGTTGAATGTTTACATGCTTATTTTATTATAAGCATTGATCATACATGCCATATTGAGATTATATCCATTCTTTATGATTATGCATTTCAATTTCCATGGCTTATGTCTTTGTGTATTACACCCTGCATAATCAGTACATCTAAGTACTAATGCATAGTCACCATATAGGGACCGAAGCTCCTATTGATCCTCCTCCTCCACGTGGCTAGTTCAGCTTATTTGAAGAAAGATTTTGGTGAGTCCTTAAATCCGAGGATATTATCTATTTTCCTTTCATGCTATGTTGAGATTTGTATTACTTTTTGGATACTTATTACTTGAGGGTTAGCCCGAGAAGTGTCATGGCCCTGCTCTATTTCATGTAGAGGTGTTGTTGGATAATGTGGTATATTCTATATATTGAGTTTGAATCTTATTACGTTTATGTTGGTATGAAAAACTTCCCTTTGTCCTGCTTCCGTTTTTATTAATATTACTTATTGATGTTTATTTTGCTTCCAACAACCAAGGATGTGTGAACGATATGTTAAGAGGCTTATTTGGGATCCCTTCAGATTCTCCATTCGTCGTGTCACGTCTAGGACCTAGGCTTGGATCGTGACATGGGGGGAATTGGGTGGGTTGAAATAGAAATGGAGAAAAAAAATAAAATTTTCAAAATATAATTTTTTTTTCAAAAATAAACTTTTAATATCATTTTATTTTAAAAATAATAATATTCTTTTTGGAGGGAGAGGGCGAGTGTGGTATGGATGTGATAAACAAATCAATTTAAAATTGGATAAGAGTTTTGGAAAATATTTTTCTTAATTTTTGAAGGGAAGTCATTTTCCTTAAATTTCAGAAAAATGAATTGATGTGAAAAATATTTTTCAAAATATTGAAGCCAACCAAACATGAGAAAATTGAAAAATATTTTTCAAAAAATATTTATCTCCATACCAAAAATACCCTAAAGGAAAAAGTTTTCTTAAAAAAAAAGAAAATTAAAGCTGATGTGGCCTATTTTTTAGCCATTCACGTGTCCTGAATGATTTGTAGTGACTTGCTATTCCATGAGGCATAAGAGGGGTGTAATTAAGCCTAGTTAATCAAGTTTTAAGGTATTTTTAGATCTGTCAATAGTTTAACAACGAAATCAATTATACGTGTCAAGTTCGGAGACGTTTTTAATATTTCTCTCAAGTGGTTTTATATTTACATAATAGACAATAAATATTTTGCCATGTGCATTTTATTTTTTATAATTAATTTAGTTAAGTAATTTTATTGATATAAACAAAGTCCAATGATGTTAAAAATTGGCGTTTTATTAGTGATAAATTTATTAAGATCATAATTACTTATTCTCAAATAATTCAAGTGAGATATAGCAAATATGATGACAAAATTATTGTTGGCCTAACTAGTTAGAAGCCACAAAAAAATCTACTTTGATCTAATTAAATGAAATAGAAAATCTCATAATTATTAAGGGTATAACTGGACAGAAACTTTTTGTAGAGTTTTAAACCAAACAGAAGATTAGATGTGAAGCAATAAACCAAATATTTAATAAAAAATAATCCCTACATTACTAATCGCTGTGTTATTCATTATTGTACCAAACAACCCTTAAAATTTTTTTATTGTGATCCCTTCAAGACTTTTGAGAATCAAATACATGGTTTAGTCTATTCGGTCCAATTTTATATTTTTGCAAGTTGGTTTATTAATTTTTAATTTGTAAGTATTTTGAATCAATAAATATTTAGTATTAATTTTTGATTAATTATTTTTAGCCTTTCATTATTTAAGTTTTTATTTAATCAATAAGAAAATATTTATATAATCATACATACACGACAACAACGATTTCATAAAACAAAAATAGTAGCAAGAATTAAAGTACATCACAAATTTCTATATTGATCACTTTTTTTTAAGAAGGAACTAAACAACATTAATGGATTGTCTTTATAATAATCAAATCTAACATTAAGAAGAGAGAAAACAATACTAGTATGTGTCAAGAAGCGAGAATGTGTCGTAATAGAGAGGCACAAAGTCTAGTTTGTGTTGCCTAAGACTGAAAGTTTAACAAATTTTAGGAATAGAGTTGGTAAAATATTGGAGTCGTTATATAATTAGGTGTAAAATAATAAATTTCATATAATCGTATTGGGTAACCAATCTAACCATCATTCAAAATTATAAAATCATAAATCAAACCATTAATCCAACAAAAAAAAATTAAAAATTGCTAATCCAGTAACCTAATACTAATAAATCAGTAGTGTTTTTTCAAATTGATTTTTCGATTGAATAATTTTTGAATACCCTAAACATATACACCATGTCATGATATAGTGTATCAGAATAGTACTAAATAAGATGTATAAATAGTAATGCAGAGATTAATAATGCAGTTATTAGTTTTGTACGGATTAGCTACACTCAAGATAATTTCTTATCCACTATTTAATTTGGTATATTAAGGATAATTCTATCTCTGACCATACTCATTAATGTATTCAATAAGGAAATAAAATTTTCATCAATTAATTTAAAAAAATAAGTGTATCTTTAACACCCTAGAAGTTGAAAAGATGAAATAAAGACGGAAATTTCTAAAATTGGTCTGATGCACAGTATACGAGACTTATTTTATGACCGATAGTTGAAACTACAGATCGTAGACAAGGATTCATAGGTGGTCGTCAGGAGTTGAGAAAAATTTTAGGAAAATTTGACAAATCATAAGCAAGAATTATGGATCGTAAATAGAATTGTGGGTTGTGGAATATATTCGTAGAAGTAGTCAAGGATTTTTTCATAATTTACCAAGGTGTAAAACTTTTTGTATGATTAACAGCGGCAATTTCAACCGGTATAAAGTGAAAGAAGTCAATTTAACTCGATATTTATTTTAATGAATTACTCATATTTTCTGAATGTGTAAAAGATGAATTAATCTATTTTAAGAGTTCACACAAATATGAACAAAATGGGTAAAATATGGTATCATTATAGACCCGTAGATCGCCATTCATAATAATTAGAAAAAATTTCTTAATTGCATTAAAAAAATTATTTCTTTGCATTCTTTTTTAAAATTTGAGGGTTGGGGTTGGTGGGGATAAAGGGGTGGGGTAGGGTGGAAGTAGGAAAAATATAACTTTTTTAATTTTTCTTTAAAACAAATTGGGGGTGGAGGTAGTGAGTCCGGTTGGGGTGTGTGTGTGTGGGGGCAACGATTGCCACTACTTGAGCTTAGGGTCTAGGAATGACATGGAGAATGGGAACCTGAGAGTCCCAAAACACGCCTCATAGCATCCATATATGCATCATTGGTTCGAAAGAACATAGTTAAACAACAAGCACATAATTCTAAGGGAAACGGGGCTTTGGACTCAAGCTATAGGGATGTCATCGGGAAAGGAAGCTACATGAATTGACGTAGCAAATAACAATTAAGTACTGAGGGGCGGGTAAGTATGACTCATGTTCTGGGGATAGAAGGTCTTTGGACTTAATTTCCACATTTCCACATCTCATCATAATCATATCATCATAACATAATACATATCATAGTACCCAACATAAATATAACATACACATATAAAGTATTTTATGATGTCCAAGGATGCCTCTAGTACATACAGTAGGACAGAGGCCAAAACATATCCTGGGCTCACCCTCAAAGTAAAAATATAAAGTAAACTTTGGGTCTTATCCTTCAATGTAAAGGAGTCGCCACTAGCAAATCATACAATCCACTCTAATCATCAAAAGGTGGATAAAGATAGTCTTTGGTCCCTATGTGGTTAGATTATGTAGATAAAAAATATTTGAATGCATTAAGAATGCGGGCATGCAAATATTTATGAAAATATTAACCTGCAATTGATGTTAGATGACAAGGGTATATGTATAGAAAGATGTATATATAAGAAAGAATATCATAATAATATGACTTAAAGCCGTGATGAATGAACACTATAATACTTAAACATACGATGATGTACCATAATCGACATCTCGAAACATGTGAGCTAATACATGAATTGCCCGGTGATAGCTTCCCACTAAATGAGAGTAGACTAATTGCCAAAGGTAGTCTACACCATACCTTATGACTTGGCCTTTTCAGTGTGATGGACCATGAATCATAATCATCCCTTAAAGGGACATAAACATAAACCTATACTGGTATATAGTTACGAGAAGGGAGACTTTACTTAAGTACCCATTAGGTCGAACCCCCATCTCCAATCTCATTTGGTGTTAGATCATCATCCCATGAGAATATATATATATATATGTGCTTGAAAAGGAGCATAAGTCTTTCAAATCACCTTCATACATACGTAGGCTTAAAAGCCAAACATGCTTCATTGGCAATAAAGCTAAATCGTACTTGAATTCATGAATACATGCATAGGAGTAGTTCATTCATACTTGTACATGTTGGTGAATCCTCACCCGTAGATGCTTAAAATCCATATCATAGATATTATGTGATCACACGTCATGTCATAATCATACTTGAAATCATAGTCATAATCATAATTGGGTTATAATCCACATCATAAATCTCATGAAAATATTTGTTCATGCATGTATTTGTCTTGAAGAATGAAGGAATACCATGGAAAATTAAAATTCATAATTAAAATAACATAATAGGAAGAAATCATATGAAATCTAGGAAGAAATTAATAATTAAAATATACTTGATTTTACTTATGCATAGATTCATAAATTAAAGGGACATGCATATTCAACACTTCATAAAATCAATGTAAATCATAATAATAAGATTCAAATCATCATAAAATAATAATTAAGTTTAGCCCAGAGCTCAATTTTAACAAATTAAAACTAATTTAATAAATTCATTTGCAATTCATACTTAAAAATCATAAAATTGAAGAAATAGATTTTTGGTTCTTCATGATTATAACGACCCCCAGTTTAGGAGCCTTGAGTGCAAAAAAGTTGACCTAAAAAATGACCTGAAGTCTGATTTACGAGAAAACTTATGGACCACAAGTGGACATACGACCGGTACGTTCCATTTGTAAACATAGAACTTTAAGAGGAAAAAAGTTCCCAAGTGTGGGGTAACCCACAGACCAAGTGACAGCCCATGAAAAGTCATAAGATCCATAGGTAGGGTCATGAAAACTATCAGACATGAAAAAAATCGAGATTTCTAAAAGATGACCTACGTGATATCAAACGACCCATAAACTAGAATACATCCCGTAAGGTTCTTCATGGAATAAGGCCAAGGATAAGATGAAAAATTGCTAAGTGTGGAAGGACTCTACAGTCCAACCATGATCTGTAAGAGCTTATATGGCTTTTAACAAGGATTCGTAGCTTTGGGTCAACAAAGTTAGTTTTCAGAAATTTCAGATGTGTTATAAGATAAGAGGAACTTACGGTCCATAATTGAGGTCTCGTAGGTTTGATCCGATAGTTTTAGTAAGGGGTAATTTTATTATTTTTGTCTTTTTTATTCCTGAACTACATCATTTATAGGAGGAAAAATGGGCCCTATATCAACCTTTAAGCCTTAAGAAGCCCCCATTCTCTTCATTCTCTCAACCTAAATTTTTTAAGGTAAAAAGGCTATGAAGAACAAGCTAGGGCAAGGCTAGGGTTTCAAGGTTTCTTCCTAAAGACTTTGATTTCATTTCTCTATAGTTTTTCTAAGGTATGTGAGTTGATTTATGGGTATCCTTCCACCCATAAAGTTCCTTGTTTAGCATTTTACCTTTACTTTAAATTCTTTAAGTTAATATGCATGCTTATGATGATTTCACAATGTTTATGTTACCAAATGTCATTTATGAAGTTTAACAACTATTTTGCTATGCCCATATATATATATATATATATATATATATATATATGCATATTTAACTAATGATATGATTTAATGCTGGATTTCAGTGTGATAAAGGCTGGACGTTCTTTTATGTTCCTTTAAAAGAGAAATTATCTTAGGACTTATGCGATTTATGATTGTTCCATGATAAAGCCTAATCCACCTATTCTTTAAGTTAACCTTTTTATGATTTATGATTATGATTAGGGTATTAAAAAATATCTTTAACGTTAAGTTTATCATAGATACATATATGATGATAATTTTCCTAAAGATGTTAAGATAGGTCCCCATGATAAAAGGTCAAATTCTCATTTGGTAGTTCCTAATTTTTGAGCTACTCATAGTTTTTACTTATGATTCTAAGATATGTTTTAAAGATTTCATGGAATGACTTAGCACCAAGAGGACTAGAGATTTGGACTCATTCCGCTAGTTGAGGCATGACCCCTTGAAGCTAAATCTCAATGTCCCTAACTACGCGCCACCATAGGAGCCTTTGTAGGCTAGGCCAGTAGATACACATAGGACCAAATGTTACGAAAGATATAATTGCAAAGTTACTAAGTTTTGGATATCTACCTTGGCAAGTAGATTCCCATTTTCTAAATGGAAGGAGAGTAGTAGCCTTTTCCCAGTGGAAGGAGTCCATTGATTCCATGTAGTAGCTCACATGATCTTATTGTCGGTTATGGTCTATTCCCACAAGCCTTATGATCTTATGTTGTGTCTTCATTATATATGCTTTCTTATGCATTATCTCATATTGATCTTGAGCCATATTCCTTTTCCATGCTTAAGCTTATTTTACGTATCTTTTATCTTATGCATAATTATATGTTATGTTTAATAATAATAGTATTACAATTCCATTTATGCATTGAATCTCACATACTTAGTACATTTTAATATACTAACACATATTTTTCCTTCATAATTTAACCATGTAAGAATAGGCACTCCTTTATCGGCTTGTAGCACCAACATCTAAGACTAGATTTATTATTTGTGGTGAGCCCTTAATACGGGAGTTCTCCATTTTTCACTCTATCATGTGTTTTAGCTTTAATTTAAGATGATGTATTTGTCACCCTTCTAAGGCATTTGGTTTCAATATTGCATTATTTTGAATTTCTTTCTATTTTATGGAGATCAATCGGTAGCGGTCCCATCTGCTTATGATGTAGGTGGTATGCTTATGGACAAACAAAATGGTTGTAGTTATTTCCTCTATTTTTAATATTGCTTCATTGTCAAACTGACTCTTAGCACCTTTACTATAGTTTTTCACAAATTACTTCAGTTAAAAGCCTATGAATGCTTAAGATGGTTTGGGTGGGGTACCTTCAGATATCTCATTCGCTATGTGACAAGTAGGCTCCTTGAAACACCCCTCATATGCTTTGAAATGCCCCATAATAATGTTTTTCAAGTATCTCAAAAACCATGCATGATTTCAAAATTCAACTTCATATTCTTGTTCAGGGGGCAAAATTGAGTGAGAAATGGGTAATCTATTAATTTTAGAAGACCCATAGATAAAATAATTTTTGCGACAGGACCAATTTCAGTGTGCATCCACGTCCCAAGCACGACGTGGCCTAGATGCAGATCAACACAAAGTGGTCATTTGTGTTTGGTCTGCATCACGGACTGGATGCGGACTAGTGTTCTTGGTTTCGTAATTTTCCAGTTTTGCTCAAGGGCAGTTGGGTAAATATTTGATACCCATTTAAACATGAAAATCCTCATCCTTGGCCATTTTTCAACTCTAAAACCCTTCAAAACCCTCTCAAATCTTCTCCAAAATACCATTCAACCTTCCATTAAAATTCAAGAGTCTCAAGAATGAGCATTGGATTCCAAGAACCCAATCAAGTCTCAAGTCTTCCTCAACAATTTCTTGAAGAATTTCAAGGTTTAGGTATGTGGGTTTGATTGTGGGAACCTCCTTCCCACAAGTTTAACCATTTCTCCTTTCCTACTACATGAAGTTTATGAATCTTTATGATTATTTATGAACTCTTGAATACAGTATTACTACTATGCATTCTATTATGGGTTATTTTTGTGCATTATCATAAAGTAAAATATTATGTGATATTTATGAATTTACAGATTATTTTGGGGTGTTTATGAACTCTTGTTTATGATGTTATTAATATGCATTATACATATGTCTTCTATGTGAGTTTTACAAGAAATGATGTTTTATACCAAAATATTATTGGGGTTTTATATTAAGATGGATTTAATGCTCCCATGTCCAAGATGATGAATACTATCAAGATGGGTTAATTAAGAATGATTTAAACTACTTATTCTCCCTATATATCTTGAAATATAATACTTTCCTAAATTATGAGGGTTTTACTATAATATTGGTAGGTTAATTTGAATGGCTTCAAAATGAATTGATCTTACTACTCTCTTGTCTCTTACTCTTGGAATGCATGATTTTATGTACATGGACATATGACCACCATCTGTTTGACTAAATTACTTGACAAGGATTCTTGATGTTGATGAGAGATTTTTGTATAAATTTATATGACAAGTATTCTTGTGTTGTTGAAAGGCTATTGTACTATTTACAAGTCAATTATTTTCATGAAAATTATGGGCTTCCAAACAAGTATTTCATTCATGAAAGGTATATATATTTTACAAGTGACGAGTTGTGCCCTTTTTCAAAATTTTATCCTCTTGTGAGTCATTCATGTCAAGTTGAGAGGTCAAGTATGATTTCTATTTACCCTCATATTCAAGTTAAGCTCACTAGTAGAGGTCAGTTATGTTAATAAGCTACTCATGTCAATTTATCATGTCTCTTATAATTTATTCATATTATATTAAAGTTATAATTATTTCAAGTATTCCATGGGATTATACTTAGCACCGATTAAGGCTTAAGGTGGGGGCTCGACTCTAGGGGTCCTTATATAAAGTCTTTAGTCTCTAAACTATGTACCACCATAGGATCATATTATTTTCCTAAATGGGCTCTGCTAGTGGATCCATCTAGTTCATAATTTTTCTCCCCTCAAGTTGGTCCTTATATGGTTTACCTTGGCAAGTAGACCACATCTTATCGAGGGAGTTCATGCCCTGTTATCTTATCTAGGGAGTGTCATGCCTTGTCACCTTTTCGAGGTGGTGTCATGCTTTAGATTCCAAGTTGTAGCTTGCTTGGTCTATGTCGATTAAGGTCTCCTCCCATATACATATATTATTATGTATAATTTGAATGTTTTACATGCATGTTTCATTGCAAGCTTTGATCATACATGCCATATTAAGATTATATCCCTTGCCTATATGTATGCATTTTGACTATTATGGCTTATGTATTTGTGGCATTGCACCCCCCATAATTAGTATATTTTAAGTACTAGCGTATACTCTATGCCTATATGATACCACCCTGTAGGAACCAGAGCTTCTATTTATCCTCCTCCTCCACGTAGCTAGTTTAGTTTATTGAAGAAAGCTTTTGGTGAGTCCTCAACTCCGAGGACGTTATCTACTTTCATTCATGCTATGTTAAGAATTTTTTTATTATGTTTGAATACTTATCTTTTCACTTGATAGAGAGCTCGGGAAGTGTCTTGGCCCCCAACTCCATTCTATATAGAGGTGTCATTGGATATTATGTCATGGTTGTCTATTCTTTCGAACTTGAGTCTTCTTAAAATAATATTATTATAAAGACTTCCCTTAGTCTCGTTCCTTTTTATTATTGATGTTTACTATCATTTTCTTTTGCTTTCACAACCAAGGGTGTGTATATGATATGCTAAGAGGCTTGTTTGGGATCCCTTCGGGTTCTCCATTCGCCGTGTCACCTCTTGGCCCTAGGCTTGGATCATGACAAGATTGGTATCAGAGCATTAGATTGTTAATGGTCCTCGAAAATCCAACATGCTGCTTTTATTGGAGTCTATTCATGGTTGTTAAGAGCGCCACAACTATGAATAGGTGGTTATGAGCTATTTGGGGAAAATACATCATTTCTTTATGATCTATGTCATGCGGTAGAGCTAAGTCCTCTAAGGCTTATTTCTAATTACTAACTTTTACATTTCGGAAAATGTCTCAAGCTATCCAGAATGGTAGACAAGACGGTAGCCATCCCTCGCCCGAGGATAAACTTCCCAACAATGACATATCCAATGCGGAGATTCGCAATGCTCTATGGCTATTGACCAAGGTTGTAACTGGTCAACTCAATGAACAAGTGGGTGCCCTTGAGACTTCAAATGAAAAGAGGAGGGAAAGTGTCATGACCCAAGCCTAGGGCCTAGATGTGACACGGTGAATGAGGAACCCAAAGGGAACCCAAACAAGCCTCTTAGCATATCAATCACACATCCTTGGTCGCGAAAGCAAAATAACAACAATAAGAGATATAAACATGGGAAAATGGGACTAAAGGATGTCTTTGATAATCATAAAATCATAAAGAGTCAATATTATAGCATAAATACATCATAATATTCCAACAACACCTATAAAAATAGAATGGAGCAAGGGCCAAGACACTTTCTGGACTAACCCTCATAATAACAAGTGTTCAACAAAACAAGTCTCAATATAGTAAGAGTAGTAGAGATAGTGTCCTTGAACTTGAGTACTCACCAAGATTGCTTCAATAGATCATACTAGCCACGTGGAGGATGATCAAGTGGAGCTCCGGTTCCTATATGGTAATATCATGTAGGCATAGAGTATGCATTAGTACGTTTGAATGTACTAAGTATGTAGGATGTAATGCAACAAGACATAAGCCAATATAGTCAAAATGCATAGTAATAATCAATAGATAAGTGAGATCTCAATATGGCATGCATGGTCAATGTTTGAAGAAAAACAGGCTTGTGAATCATTCAACTTGTATAGAACATAAAACATGTGAGGGAAAAGACCCTAACCGAGAAAAGTAAGACCAAGAGAGCTACAACTTGGAATACCGATGATTACCTCTTATCGTTAAAGAGGTGGTCTACTTGCCAAGGTAAATCATACTTCACCTTACGAGAGCCCATCCATTTCAGAAAAGTAACCCCTTTACGGGAACCCCTCCCATTTAAGGGTGGATTTCATGATAAAGTGCACTAAATGGATCCACTAGTATAGCAAGGATAAATCATAATCCTATGTTGGCATATAGTTTGAGGAAAGGAGTATGGACCCTTGAAGATAGTCCACGCCGACATCCAATCCATCGGTGCTACGTCTAATCCCACGGAATACTTGAAATAATCATAACTTGTATAACTTGTAAGAAACATGGAAACATGACATAAGTAGCTCTTAAACATACTTGACCTCTAATAGTGAGCCTAACTTGAAACATGAGAGTAGATCATAATCATCCATGTACCCTTTCTTTAACATGAATGGCTCACAAGAGGTAACATCTTGAAATAGGGTTTAACTTGATACTTGTAACATCATAGATACTTTTCATGAATTCAATATATACTTAAAGGCCCTTAATCGTCATACAGTCACTTGACATATAAATCATGAAATAGATCATCAATAACTTGAGAATTCTTGACTTGACATTTTATCAAACACTTGGTGGGTTCATGATGTTAGTTCAAAACCATGCAACTCAAGAGTGAAATAATGTGAGAAAACTCAAAGGAAATCAATCGACCAACATATTGTAAAATCCTCATGTAGGATAGCTTGAAATCCATCATCAAATCTTATAATATATCATAATTTCATAGCTCAAAATATGCATAGTTTCAATAAATGAAACCAATTCATGGTATAAGCTTGAAATAGATAATAATGTATACTCAATCAACATTTCATAAAATCCCAACATAATTTATACTCATAATCCATAATAGAAGATACTAATAGATAATACAACTTAAAAACATATAATTTTCATAAAATGGAGATTGGGCTATATTGGTGAAAGGACCCAATCGATGAAACCTACATACCTCAAAGTTGGATTTTCTTGAGACGAGCTTGAAGAGAACTTGGAGATTGAAGAGAATCTTTGAGCTTCAATGTTAGGCTTGAAATCTTGAAATTTGAATGGGATATTTGGTTAAGTCTTGGTGAGGTTTTTTAGAGGGTCTTGAGTGATATAGAGTTAAAAAAAGACAAAGTATAAGTGTTTTCATTCATAAGTGGGCATGGGGCTATGACTCCAATGCCCTTAGCCAAGATAGAAAAGCCAAGGAAAATAATACACTGGTCTGTTCCCTAGGCGCGATGCAGACCAGATGCGAATTTCATTCCAACACTAATCCGCGCCCCTGGCACGTCGCAACCAGGGCTCGGATGGCCACTGGAAATAAAAAATTAGTGAAAATTATCTTTCGCTATGGGTCCTCTAATATTCAGGTTATTCCCATTACTCACTCAATTTTGACCCCTGATCGAGAATATTAAGTCAAATTTATGATATCACGCATAGATTTTGAGATATATGAAAATTACAATTATGAATATTTTGGATGCACATTTTTAGGGTGTTTCAATATCTCTCCCTTGGGAACATCATCCCCGAATGTCAAAGAAATGTATATAAGAGAAGTAATCATGAATATTTCAGCCCGATATGAATGCAACAAATGAATTTAAACATCATTCTTTAAAATCTCAACATGAATGTCAAAAATCACCATAAACTTGTCAACATAAACATGAATACATGCAAAATGACATAAGGGCTGAAACTTAAGACTTGAAATCATATAAGGGACTTACATTAGTACCTTCGGCTTGAGTAGAGTGGAAGAGATATGGGTATTAATTTCTCATGTCTGCCTCAACTTCCCATATGGCACTTTCAACTTATTGGTTCCTCCAAAGGACCTTGACGGAAGCTACATCTTTGTTCCTCAATCTCTTCATTTACCTATCCAAAATTTCCACTAGACCTCCTCATAAGTCAAATTATCTCCTACAACACCCACAACATCCAAGGGCACTATGGCACTTGGGTAACCTACATACTTTGTCAACATGGACACATGGAAGACCGAATGAATCATATTCATCTACATAGGCAACTCCAACTCATAGGCAATCTTACCAATCCTCCTTAAAACTCTATAAGGACGCACAAAACTTGGCCTCAATTTTCCCTTTTTGCCAAATCGAACCACACCTTTTATGGGTGAGATTTTCAAATAGACCCAATCACCAACCTTAAAATTAAGATCTCTTCTCCTCACATTGAAATAGGACTTTTGTCTACTCTGTTTTCAATCTCTCCCTAATCAACCTCACCTTTTCCAAGGCCTCCATGAGCAAATCTAGACCTAGCAAAGCCATCTCCCTCACTTCAACCCATGCAATCGGGAATCTACAAGGCTCTATCATAAAAAGCTTCAAAGAGAGACATACTAATGCTTGAGTGGTAGATATTGTTGTAAGCAAACTCAATGAGTGGAAGATGTTCATCCCGACTACCCATAAACTACAAAACACAAGCTCTAAGCATTTCCTCAAGGGTTTGGATAGTCCTCTCAGCTTGACCATCCATTTGGGGATGAAAAGTCGTGCTAAGCTTAACCTTGGTACCAAGACCTCTTTAGAAAGACCTCCCAAAGTGAGAAGCGTATTGAGTCTCGCGATCCGAAATGATAGAAAAGGGCACCCCATGTAATAAACCAACTCATGAATATACAATTTGGTATAATCTTTGGCACCATAAGTAGTTTTTACCAATAGGAAGTGAGCCAACTTTGTTATTCTATCCACAACAACCCAAATAGAGTCAAAATGTTACCTAGTCTTAGGCAACCCAACCACAAAGTCCATGTTGATCTCTTGCCACTTCCAAGTAGGAATCTCTATGCCTTGGACTAGGCCACATGACCTTTAATGTTTGACTTTCACTTGTTGGCAATTGTGACATCCGGATATGAACATGGCAATGTCTCTTTCATACCACCCTACAAATACACCTCCCTCAAGTCTCTATACATCTTTCTAGAATCGAGATGAATGGAATAGGATGAATTGTGGGCCTCCTTCATGATCAATTCTTTCAAATCATCCATATTTGAAACACAAAATCTACCTTGGTACCTAAAGGAACCATCTTCTTCTTGGGAGAAAACCTCCACTTTACCATCTCTCACCAAGGCTTTCAACTCTAGCAATGTGGGGTCAAGATCTTGTTTTGCCTTTACCTCATCAAACAAAGAAGATTTAGAACTATAAACAACCTTTACATCCCTATTATCAACTTCATCCAACCTAGCCAACCGGTGAACCTCTCTAGCCACCTCTTTGTCACCATCATCAACATGAGCTAGACTACCCATAGACACCCTACTCAGAGCGCCAGTCACAAGATTAGCTTTACTGGGGTGATAATGCACACTCATATCATAATCTTTAAGGATCTCTAACCACCTTCTTTATTTCAAGTTAAGATCTTTTTTGGTGAATACATATTGGAGACTCTTGTGGTCAGTAAACATATTAACATGAACCCCATACAAGTAGTGACACCAAGTTTAAAGCCAATAGTACGGACACCAATTCAAAATCATAGGTGGGTTAATTCTTCTCATGCACCTTAAGTTGTCTAGAGGCATATGCTATTACCTTACCAGTTTGTATCAAAAGATACCCCAAATCAATTCTTGAGGCATCATAATATACAACAAATCCTTCCAACCCTTCCAGTAGAGCCAAGATAGGAGCAGAGACCAGTTTATCTTTCAAATTTTAGAAACTCTTTTCACATTCATTGATCCATACAAATTTCACCTTCTTTTGTGTCAACGTATAGGAGAAGTAATAGAAGAGAAACTGTTTATAAATCTCCGGTAATAACCTGCTAAACCTAAGAAACTGCTAATATCCAATGGAGTCAAAGGTGTAGGCCAATTTCTAATCAACTCCACTTTCTTAGGATTCACCATAATGCCATCACCCAACACCACATGCCCTAGAAAAGCAACCTCTTTCAACCAAGGCTCACATTTCTCATATCTTGCATACAACCTCTCCTCCCTTAGATTTGCAACACCACCCTCAAGTGATTCAAATGTTCCTCCTCACTATGAGAATAAATTAAGATATCATCAATAAAAACCACCATAAACAAGTCAAGTTAGGGTTTAAAGACCCTATTTATGAGATTCATAAATATAGTCAGTGCATAGTCAACCCAAAGGACATAACCTGTCACAACCCAAGCCTAGAGCCTAGGTGTGACATAGTGAATAGGGAACCCGAAGGGACTGCAATCAAGCCTCTTAACATATCATTACACATTCTTGATCGTGGATGCAATAAATGTTAGACCCCGTAATTAATTCTATCGAAGTAAATCGTTTATTTGGAAAAGTTGTCAAACATGGCGTACCTTTAAATTTAGTAAGTTCGCGGTATTTAATTATAATTGGGGCGTATATTCTAAGTTGGAGTCGGGAGTCCTCAATTGGATTAAAATAGAAAAGTTTGGGGA
>JAOTQJ010182160.1:0-19716 GCA_025642045.1 Solanum sejunctum | reverse complement strand
CCATAAAAGGAAAGAACCAAATATGTTAAAAAGTAAAGGGAAGGGAACAGAAAGGGAGACTAATAATGAATAACACGTGACAGTATGTAAATATGATAAAAAATAATAGGATAGATAGTGATAACGCATGAAACATGTCCTCCAACTGACCCTACTATACCCTAAGTCCAAGAATCCACCTAACCCTACCAACTAGCCTGCTACTCTAATTCGTGACCTCCACTTCTTTTATCTAAGGTCATGTCCTCAGTGAGATCTAGTTCCGCTATATCATATCTAATCACCTTCCCCTAGTACTTCTTCGATCTAAATATGATATGTGTTAATTTTGGCTGAAGAAGGTTGCATTTTTGGGTCATGTGGTGTCGGGGGATTGTATAAAAGTTGATCCTAAGAAAACCAATGTGATTAGGAATTGGCCTAGACCATTGACCCCGTCGGACATTAGGAATTTCTTAGGCCTTTCAAATTACTATAGAAGGTTTGTGAATGGGTTCTCCTCTGTTGCATCTCCTATGACAAAATTAACTCAAAGAAGGTTAAGTTTGTGTGGATCGATAAATGTGAGAAATATTTCCAAACATTAAAAGATAGACCTGTGTCCGCTCCTATATTGTCACTACCGGATGGGCTTGAGTGATTTATTTTATATTGTGATGCATCTAGAGTTGGTTTGGGTTGTGTACTAATACAAAATGGTAAGGTCATAGCTTATGCTTCTAGGCAACTCAAAGTGCATACTACCCTACCCATGATCTTGAATTGGCCATCGAGGTGTTTGCACCAAAGATTTGGTATCATTATTTGTATGGGGTACATGTTGATGTCTCCACCAATCATAAGAGCCTTTAATATGTCTTCACTCAAAAAGATCTCAACTTGAGACAAAGAAAGTGGCTAGAACTCCTTAAAAATTATGACATGAGTGTGCATTATCATCCGGGTAAGGTAAATGTTGTGGCAGATGCTTTGAGTTGGGTTTCCATGGGTAGCCTAGATCATGTGGATGGTGGTGAAAAGGAGATGGCTAGCGAGGTGTATAGGTTGGCTAGATTAGGGGTGAGGTTAAAAGATGTGGATATTCGGATATTCGTGTTGTTGTAGTTGATAGTTCTATATCTTCTTTAGTTGATAAGATCTAGACCCCTCCTTGCTAGAGTTGAAGGCCTTGGTGAGAGAAGGCAAGATAGAGCTTTTCTCCCAAGGGGGAGATGAGGCCCTTGGATACCAAGGTAGGTTGTGTGTTCCATGTGTTGATGGTTTGAGGGACAGAATTCTCGATGAAACCCATAATTCCACTTATTCTATCAACCCCGGTTCTACCAAAATGTATAGAGACTTCAGGGATGTGTATTGGTGGGGAGGCATCAAGAGGGACATTGCCAAATTTGTTTCTGGTTGCCATAGTTGCCAACAAGTCAAAGCTAAACATCAAGGCTGGGTGGCCTAACCCAAGACATGGAGATTCCTACTTACAAGTAGGAGGTAGTTAATATGGATTTCATAGTTAGGTTGCCCAAGACTAGGAAAGGTTTTAATTCCATATGGGTTATGGTTGATAGGATGAGGAAATTTGCTCACTTTCTATCGGTTAAGACTATATATGGGGCTGAAGAGTATTCAAGGTTGTACATCCACGAGTTAGTGAGGTTACATAGGGTTCCCTTATCCATTATATAGGATTATGGTGCATAATTTACTTCACACATTTTGAGATCTTTTTGAAGGGGTTTAGGAACCAAATCTCACCATAGTACGACCTTCCACCCTCAAATGGATGGCCAAGTCGAGAGGACAATTCAAACACTTGAGGATAGGCTTAGGGCTTGTGTATTAGAACTTAAAGGCAGTTAGGATGACCATCTTCTATTGATTAAGTTCGCCTACAACAATAGCTACTACTCTAGCATCAATATGGCTCCTTTTGAGTCTCTTTATGGGAGACATTGTAGATCACCGGTGGATTGGTTTGAGGTTGGAGAGGTGGACTTATTGGGGCCTGATCTGGTTATGTATGCTCTTGATAAGTTTAAGATGATTAGGGAAAGATTAAGGATATCCCAAAGTCATCAAAAATCCTATGCAGATGTAAGAAGAAGAGGACTAGAATTACAAGTGGGTGATTAGGTTTATTTGAAGGTTTATCCAATGAAAGGTGTGGTTCATTTTGGTAAGAAAGGGAAATTGGGTACTAGGTATGTTTGTCCTTATGAGATGATAAAGAGGGTTGGTAAGGTGGCTTATGAGTTCAGGTTGCCTAGTGAGATGAATTTGGTCCATCTGGTGTTTCATATTTCTGTGTTGAGGAAGTGTGTTAGTGATTCTAATGCCATTGTACACCTTAATATAGTGGGTATTGTTGAGGATAACTTGGCATATGAGGAGGTTCCGATTTAGATCTTGGATAGACAAGTAAAGAGATTAAGGAACAAAGAGGTGGCATCTGTTAAGGTCCTTTAGAGGAACCAACAAGTTGAAAGTGCTACTTGGGAGGCCGAAGCAGACATGCATAAGCGGTACCCTTATTTCTTCCACTCCACTCAAGCCTATGGTACTAATTTTAAGTCCCCTATGTGCTATCAAGTCTTATATTTCATCCCTATGTCATTCATGTGCATATATGTTTAAGTTGGCAATTTATGGTGATTTCATACTTATAATGAGATTTTGAAAGTGATTTTTAAACGTAATTTTGCATTCATGATAGGGATGATTTTTTCATGATTATTCTTGTCTTTTACATCTCTTCTATGTTTACGTACGACTATTCCCAAGGGGGAGATATTGAAACGACCCCAAAAAGGTCCCGAAAACGTGCCTCGAAAGTAATCGAAAACTTGTTTTCCATATATCTAAAAATCCATTTGGAATTTTGAAAATCTGACTTTATATTCTAATTCAAGAGGTCCAATTTACGATCAAAAGTTTCCAACCACAATTTTAAAGCAAAGGAATTGAATTATGCAATTTGCACTTGGTGCAATTTCCAGTGATGGTCTATGATCTCTCCGCCATGCAGAGAGGCGATTTTCCTGCACTGTCTTTTCCTAGTTCACCCTGATTTTTCAAAATCTTGGACCTAAGTTTTCCCAAATGTATTTTCACCTATACTTAGTCTTATTTCACCCTCATATCACCCCAAAACATTCTCGAATATTTCCCTAACATAGAGACTTATTTCTAACCCTAAATTCAAGCTCCAAACTCAAGTCCAGTCTCAAGGATTTCTTCAAGGATCTCACCCAAGCTTCAAATATCCATCAAAATCTTCTTCAAAAACTTCAGAAAAGCTAAGGTATATGGTGTTGAACCATTGGGTTCTTCCACCCATGGCGCCTAAACCCTCTTTTAATTAATATTGTATGATTTAAAGTTGATTTTACATGTGGATATTGTATATTGCGAAATTTACTGCACAGTAATTTTACTTCATGAAAGTATGGTTGTTTAGCATGTTTTGATCTTCAAATCTTGGATCTAATGTTAGAATTGATGAGGGATTTTAATTTGAATGTCTTGGGGGTGTTGCAAAGTGTTGATTAAAGGTTTTACCACTGATTTCCTACATGATTTTTTCTCCAAATTACATGCTCTTTTACCCCCATTACACCCCCCCGAAGTGTTTGATAAAATGTCCAGGTGTAGTACCATGCCACCCGGGTGTCCAGGTGTGAACGGCATCTCCCATCCAAAGTTGGGATTCTAGATTGGTCTCCTCTACACATGTGATATCTTATATAAGCATGCTTTATCCTAGCATGTTTTACTTATGCATTGATCATACATGTCGTATTGCTATATTATGCCTATTGTATAATGTATGCATTTTGATTATGAAGCTTGTTTATTGTTGCATTGCATTCCACGTACTTAGTACATTCAAATGTACTACTGCATACTCTTGCCTACATGATATTACCATGTAGGAGCTGGTGCCAGAGTTGATCATCCTCCTCCCCCGCGTGGCTAGACGGTGCTATTCCAAGTTATTGGTGAGTCCTCTATTTCAGGGACTTTGGTATATATCTTTCGCTATTATCTATGTTTATAGATACTATCTTATGTTACATTTGACTATGAGGGTGAGCCCAATAGCTTGTCTTGGCCCCAACTCTATGTTTTATAGGTGTATGTTGGACAAGGTGTGTGCTATGTATGAGCTTGACTCTTGCCTTTTGACTGCAATGATTATGCAAGTTTCCCACCTTAGTCTCATTGCTGTTACTTTTATTTGTATATGTCTTTTGTATGCTTCCACAACCAATGATGTGTGATGATATGCTAAGAGACTTATTTGGGGTCCCTTTTGGTTCTCCCATTCGTCGTGTCACGTCTAGGCCCTAGGTTTGTGTCGTGACATGAACCTTTGGTGTCTACCCCTTTGTTGAGTCTATTGTTGCTAGAAATTTCATAAGTATTATTCCATGTTCATATTGCATTAGGTCTTGCCTTGTGATTTGCTGGATTTGATGCGGTGGATTTTGATGTCATACTTGGGATGGATTAATTACATGTCTATTGTGTCTCCATTGATTATAGGGCTCGCAGAGTTAGATTCCAATTCCCTAATAAACCCGTCCTTGAGTGAGGGCTTGTAAGGTGGTTGTGAAGGGGTAAGTCCATTTCTTGTCTTAAGGTATAATTGATCTCTAAGGGTTGCATTTATCATCTTTTAATAGCTAGGGGTGTTGAACCTAAGTTATTTCTGTTGAGTTATTTATGGTGATCAATGCATTATTAAATGTCCTCTCTAATATTTTGAAATTAAGAGCGATGTTGTGAATGTTGATGAACATGAGGTTACTTATGAATTATGAAAAGTGGGAATCTTTGGGGTAACGAGAGGGTGGTTGGAGAAGTTCACCGGTTGACTAGGTTAAGAATAAGGTTCGATGAAGTTGAGGATGGTGGTGTAGTGGGTTTGATCATTCCAAACCTTCTATAGTTTAACGGATCTAGTTTCAGCAAGTCCTTGAGTCCACCTTAATAGAGTTGGAGGTTTTGGATGAAAGATAGTGAGATGCGGTTTTCTCCCAAGGGGAAGATGGTGGCTTTTGGTACGAAAGTGGGCTATCTATGTTTAAACTTGACAATAAGGTTGAGGTTTGTAGGTTCTTTTATCGTTTAGAGGAGAAATTGGTATGGTTGCATATGGATTGGAGTTTCCTATGGGTATGAATAAGGTTCATCCGTTTTCCCATTTGTCCATGTTAAGGTGATGGGTGGTGACACAAGTGTTATGGTAACTTTAAAGGATATGGGTGTGAATAAGGATAATTTGACTTATGGGAGGTACCGGTAGAAATCTTGCATAGACAAATAAGAAAGTTGATAGACAAGGATGTAACTTCCGTCAAGGTTCTTTGGAAGAATCGCCAAGACGAAGGAGTCATTAAGGAAGCCGAAGCGGTTGTAAAGGAGCAATATTCGTACCTCTTTTAGTCTATTAAAGTCTAAGATGACAACTAATGCCTTTATGTGATTCCAAGTCTTAAGTTTCAGGCATCATGTAATTTGCATACATTCATGTTTATATTAACAAGTTCATGTTGGTTTTGACACTTATGTTTAGATTTGTGAAATAATATTTAAGTGCATTGTTGCATTCTCGTGTAGGTTTAAATAAACTTAACTACTTCTCCTATACATTTTCATTGACATTCGGGGACGAATATTCCCGAGGGCAAGATATTGAGATGACCCCAAATAGTGCCAGAAAATCTCCTCAAAAGTGTCAAATTCATAATTTTCATATATCTCAAAATCCGTGAGGTGCTATCGAAAATACAACTTCTCATTCTTGTTTAGGGGGTAAAATTGAGTAGGAAATCGGTATAAACCCAAATTTTAGAGCAACCATATCAAAATTCAAAATTCCAAAGTTGATGATTTCAAGTAAAGAACCTCGCACGAGGCACAACGCGCCAGGAGCGCTGAGAGGGTATTATTTTAGCTAATTTTTTTGTTCCAGTCCAAGGCCTTTGGTCTTGGTCCTAAGCCTTACCATACATACAAACAATTACACTTAGTCATTTTCAACCCCATATCATTCAAGATATTCCCCAAAACCCTATTTAACACTTAACCAAATATTTCATCCAAATGCAAGTGTCCCAAACTCATTCCGGATCTCAAAAAAATCATGTGAGCTTCAATCTCTCTTTCAAATATAAGTCAAGCTTATTCATGTCATTTAAGACCATTGTGGGTCCCCCACATCAAGCGAAGTTCAAAGAAATTTTTGTTGGCTAAGTTTTGCACAAGTACCGGTAGGAGGGTCAACTTTAAAGAGACATATCTCTTAACACACAATGAATTGGGTACCCAATGAATTACCAAATTAAAGCTCTTTGAATTAGCTTACCAATGTACTTGATTTAACCATATTTAGAGTTCGAATTAATAAGTTATGCCAATTTTTGTAGAACTCTTCTATTAGGGGTATATAAAAGTTTTTGTTGAATTCTATTTCATTAATGGCATTTCATAAATTTAGTTATTTCTATTGGTATTTTGGGGATTCCTATGCTATCTTAACACTTCCTAAAGACCTAAGCCCTATTCCTAAAGATCAAATTCACTCCTTTCAGTTGGAATACACTCTCAAATTCTGTCAAGAGTCTCTACCAAACCCTAATAGGAATTTAAGGAAACTCAAGAACAAGATGTATTTCTTATGAGTATTTATTATTATGAAATATGAGAATGAAATATGTTGGCGTTTTCTCAAATATTGTTGATTATGCATAAATATCTATTTTGATCTTATACTATGAAGTGATCTTTCTCTATTGAGACTACACATAATTCAACATAGGCGATCTATGAACTATTGTGAAGTTTTGATATAATTTACAAGTTACCCATGATGGGGTTTTACCATGATGTTGGTGGGCTGATTTACATGATTTTAAGATGCATTGATTTCAAGATGCATTGATATCACTATTTCATGATCTATATTCTTGGATTTTGTATGATTTGAACATATCCTCATATGTTCCCACCAAGTGTTTGATAAAATGTTTGGTTAATGCATCTTGAGTTGTTGAAGTCCTAACGCTTGGCATATGAGTTAAGTGACTTTATTATGATGAAAGTATTGTAATTATATGATGATTTCTTAAAAAGTATCTATAGTGTTGCATGTTAACCATACCTTGTTGAGGGGGTGCTTTACCTTGACTACTATGATGGAGAGTGCGATGTCCATCAACCATGTTGAGGGGTTGATACCTTGACCACTATGATGGAGGGTGTGATGTCCATCTACCGATTGAGTGGTATATACCTTGATCACCCTCCAAGAGGGTGCTAAGCCTTGGATTCCAAGTGCCATTTTCCTTGGTCTGTGATGATGGTCTCTTTGTATATAGGCAATATGTTCTATATAAGTATGGTTTACTTCAAGCATCATTCATACATGTCATATTGTTATTATGTTATCCATTGCTTACGATATTGCATTTTTCCTATATTGGCTATCTCTGGTTGCATTGCATCCTACATACTTAGTATATTCAAATATACTAATGAATACTCTATGCCTACATGATGTTACCATGTAGGAATCGGATCTCCTTATGGTCATCCACCACGAGACTAGATTTGAAATCTTAAAGATGGACTTTGGTGAGTCCTCAAGTTTAGGGACACTATCTCTGCTACTCTTGTCATTGCTATTTCTTTATATTGAACTCTTGATACTATGAGGGTGAGCCTGAAAAGTTCCATTGCCCCTGCTCAATATATGTGTCACAATCCAAACCTAGGGCCTAGGCATGACACGGCGCAAAGGGAACCTAAAGGTACCACAAGTGAGCCTCTTAGAACATCATTACATATCCTTGGTTGCGAAAGTAATAAATCAAACATCAAGATAAAATAAAGTGGGACAAATGGGGCCAAGGGAAAGAACTTTCATACCATAGACATCAAGAACAATAAAGTCAAGGCACTTAGCATAGATACATAACATGTCCAACAAATACCTCTAATACATAGATTAGAGCATGGGCCAAGAAAAAGTAACCGGGCTCACCCTCATAGTCAAAATAGACAATCAAGAAGAATGTGTCAATACATAATAAGTGCAACCTAGACTAAGGTCCCCAAAGTGGAGGACTCACCAATTAGCTTGAGTAGTATCGAACTAGCCATATGGAGGAGGAGAATGATCAACTTGGGCACCGGTTCCTACATAGTGACATCATGTAGGCATAGAGTATGCGTTAGTATGTTTAAATGTACTAAGTATGTAGGATACAATGCAATAAGAGTTAGTCATCATAATCAAAATGCAAAACAATAGGCAATAGGCATAATATAACATTATGGCATGTAGGATCAATGCATAACTAAAACATGCTTAAGTAACTCATGCTTATCTAGGATATCGTATGTGTAGAAGAGACCAAGCTAGATTTCCAAAGTACAAACCCCTTGGTAAGTTTGTGATGATAGAACCCATCACCCTAGTGTGAGAGCTACAAACCCCTCATCAAGGTTAGTGATGATAGCACCCTTCACCCTAGTGTGTGAGGTATAAATCCCTCATCAAGGTTAGTGATAATAGCACCCATCACCCTAGTGGTTGAGATATTAAACTCTCAATTAGGTTACCTAGATCGAGCATGGTATAATGTAATACTTTATATAGCATATATCATATACATAAGATCATTACATCATCATATAGTCAATCATATCATATCTCATGCTTTGGACCTTCAACTCCTCAGGAAACCACATCCAGACATTTTATCAGACACTTAGAGAGTGTGTAATTCTAATATGAAACCATGAATTATAGAGATGAAATCATGCAAGAAAATCCGTTATAAAACCATCAATCAACACCTTGCAATATGCTCAAGCAAATACATCAAAACTGCTCTCAGATCTTGCAATAGATCAAATATTGTTAGCTTAAAATATAGCAAAATAGTCATAATTTTAGATAACATTAACATAGTACGTAGTGAATTTCATAATAATCAAGGCCCACTAATAAATCAACTTTAAACCATGCAATTTGAGTAAAAGGAGGCTTAGGTATCATGGGTAGATAGAAACCATAAATGAAACCCATATACCTTAGCTTGGAGATGAACTTGGTGAAGATTGGAGATGGAGACTTGAAGCTTAAAAAAGCATGTTGAAGGATAACCTTAGTTTAGGATGAGGGTTTTGGACTTGAATTTGGGAGTGAAAATATGGTTATGTATTTGAGTGAGTATTGGGGAATTTTTAGGATGATATGAGAATGAAATAAGGCTAAGTATAGGTAAAAACACGGTTGAGAACACTTAGGCCCAAGACCTAAAAGCCTTGGACCAAGATGGAAATCACTGGTAACAAAATACACAAGTATGCATCTACTTCGCAATGAGGACCTATCGCAGAGGCTAAATTAACATATTTCCGCAACAACTGCGCATTGCAGTGCTATCGCAAATTGATTCTGGAAAATAAAAATTATGAAAGTTAAAATTGTTAATCATTTACTCTTAAATCGGGTTTAGACTCTTCTCCCCTTAATTTTGACCCCCTGAATAAGAATATAAGGTTTGATTTTTGATATCGTGCATGGATTTTGAGTATATGGAATTTAAAATTCTGGTCATTCCGAGGCACATTTTTGGGCACTTTTTTGGATTTTTTCAATATCTACCCATTGGGAAAATTCATCCTCGAATGTAAAAGAGATATACAAAACAAGAGCAATCAAGAATAAATTTGCCCCAACAAGAATGCAACATTACACTTTAAAACCATTTTCAAAACCTCAGCAAGTGTAAAATCATCATAAATTTGTCAACTTAAACATGAATGTATATGAATGACATAGGGGCTGAAACTCAAGACGTGAATTTACATAGGGTACTTAGAATTGGTACCTTAGGCTTGAGTGGAGTGGAAAAGATAAGGATACCGCTTCGGCCTCCCAAGTAGCATTTTCGATTTGTTGGTTCCTCCAAAGGACCTTAACAGATACCACCTACTTGTTCCTCAATCTCTTCACTTGCCTATCCAAAATCTGAACCGGAGTCTCCTCATAAGTCAAGTTATCCTAAACAACACCCACGACATCAAGAGGCACAATAGCATTAGGATAACCAACATATTTTCTCAATATAAAGACATGAAACACCAGATGAACCAAAGTCATTTCACTAGGCAACTTCAACTCATAAGCTACCATGCCAACCCTCATCAAGACCTCATAAGGACCAACATATGTTGTACTCAATTTCCCCTTCTTACCAAAATGGACCACACCTTTCATTGGAGAAACTTTCAAATAAACCCAATCACCTACTCTGAATTCAAGGTCTCTTCTTCTCACATCGGCATAAGATTTTTAACTACTTTGGGCTATCTTTAACCCTTCCCTAATCATCCTGACCTTCTCAAGAATCTCCATAATGAAATCCTGTCCCAAGAAAGACACCTCTCCATCCTAAAACCAACAAGTTGGTGATCCGCAATATCTCCCGTAAAGAGCCTCAAAAGGAGACGTACAATGCAAAAGTGGTAGCTAATATTTTAGTCAAACTCAATCAAAGGAAGATGGTCATCCCAACTACCTCTCAACTCTAATAACAACCCCTAGCATATCCTCAAGTATTTGAATGGTTCTTTTAGCTTGGCAATCCGTTTAGGGCTGAAAGGTCGTACTAAGGTGAACTTTTGTACTGAGACCCCTTTGAAAAGACCTCAAAAAGTGTGAAGTGAATTATGAACCATGATCCAATATGATGGATGAAGGAACCCCATGTAACCTTACAAACTCATGGATGTACAACCTTATATACTCTTTATCCCGATATATGGTCTTAACCTATAGAAAGTAAGTCGATTTTGTCATCCTATCAACCACCACCCAAATAGAATCAAAACCTTTTCTAGTCTTAGGCAACCCAACTACAAAATCCATATTAATCACCTCCCACTTCCAAGTGGGAATCTCTATGTCTTGGGCTAGGCCACTCGACCTTTGATGCTCTACTTCGACTTGTTGATAACTATGGCAACCAGAAACAAATTTTGCAATGTCCCTCTTCATGCCTCCCTACCAATACATATCTCTCAAGTCCCTATACATTTTGGTGGAACTGAGGTGGATAGAATAAGAAGAATTATGGGCCTCACAAAGGATTTTCTCAATAAAACCATCAACACAAGGCATACACAACCTACCTTCATACCTAAGGGCACCATCTCTCCTTTGGGAGAAAACCTCTACTTTACCCTCTTTCACTAAGGCATTTAATTCAAGCAAGTAAGAGTCACGATCTTACTTTGCTATCACCTAATCAACCAAAGAAGACTTAGACCCATCAATAACCATAGTACCATCATCACCAACCTCTTCTAACCCAACCCCCAATCAAGGTAATTGATGCAACTCCTTAGCCACAACCTTGGCACCACTATCAATATGGGCTAGGCTACCTATAAACACCTTACTCAAAGCATCTGCCACCATATTTGCCTTACACGGATGATAATGCACACTCATATCATAGTCTTTGAGAAGTTCTAGCCATCTCCTTTACCTCAAGTTGAGGTTTTTTGAGTGAAGACATATTAGAGGATCTTGTGATCGGTACACAAATCAACATATACCACATACAAGTAGTGATGCCAAATGTTTAATGCAAACACAATAGTAGCTAACTCTAGATCATGGGTAGGGTAGTTCCCTTCATTTACCTTGAGTTGTCTAGAAGCATAAGTTATGACCTTACCTTTTTACATCAACAGACATTCCAAACCAACCCAATAAGCATCACAATACACCACAAATCCCTCAAGCCCATCCAATAGTGACAATATAGGAGCGGAAGCAAGCTTGTCTTTCAATGTTTGGAAGCTCCATTCACACTCATCAGTCCACAAAAACTTAACCTTTTTTTTAGTCAATTTTGTCATAGGGAAGCATTGGAGGAGAACCTATTCACAAACCTTCTATGATAACCCACTAGGCCCAAGAAGCTCCTAATATCAAACGGGGGTCTAGGCCAATTTCTAATAACATAGGTTTTCTTAGGATCCACTTGTATACCATCCCCCGATACCATATGACCAAAGAATGCAACCTCCTTCAAATAAAATTCACACTTGTCATATTTGGCATATAATTTCTCCTCCTTTAATTTTTCCAACACAACCCTTTAATGCCCCATATGCTCCTCCTTACTATATGAATAGATCAAAAATATCATCAATGAAGACCATAACAAAGGAATCGAGGTAAGGTTTGAAGACCCTATTCATAAGGTTGATGAAGATGGCTGGCCCATTGGTCAACTCAAATGACATCACAACAAATTCATAATGCCCAGATCTAGTTTAAAAAGCTATATTGGAAATATCACATTCCCTCATCGGTCAAACAAGTCATCAATTCTTGGAGGGGGATACCTATTCTTGATGGTGACCCTATTAAGTTGTCGGTAGTCAATACACCTTCTAAGGGACCTATCCTTCTTATTCACAAACAACACCAAAACACCCCTAAGGTGATTGACTAGGTCTAATAAATCCATTTTTCCTACAAATCTTTCAATTGTTCCTTTAACTCCTTCAACTTCGATGGGGCCATACGACAAGGGGAATGAAGATAGTTGCGTATCGGGGAGGAGATCTATGCCAAAATCTAATTCCCTTTTGGGAGGGACATTAGGAAGGTCATTTTGAAAGACATCAAAAAACTCATTTACAATCGAAACAAACTCCATGGAAGAAACTTTGGACTCCACATCTTTAACCCTCACAAGATGGTAAATACACCCCTTAAAGATCAACTTACGAGCTTTAATGCATGAAATGAATCTAACGTTGACCACCACATCTTGACTCACCCACTCAAGGATGGGTTCATTAGGAAATTAAAACCTGAACCTACTAATTCTACAATTAGTAGAAGCATAGTAGGCATGCAACCAATTCATCCCACGAATAACATCAAAATCTACCATGTCTAATTCAACAAGATTACAAGGCAACAACTTATGCAAATAGGACAACTTCTATAAACTTTCCAAGCAACAATAGAGGCACTAATAGGAGTAGACACTTCATATGACTCATCCAACAATCGAAATCAACATGAAACTTTTTAACAACAAAAGGGGTAACAATGGAGAGAGTGGCACTAGAATCAATCAAAAAATACACACCAAAGCCAAAGATTTTCAACATACTGGTAATAACGTTGGGGACCTTAGCAACCCCTTGACTCCAATGTAAAGTATAAAACTGATTGTGCCTTGGGGCACCACCTTGAGGACCACCTCTACCTAATGGGACCGTATATGCACTCCGTCCCTTGCCACGATTTCTTAGTCAATCCACCTTCTTGTGACCAAGCTCCCTACATTCATAACAAGCATTAGAGCCCTTCAAACATGGGTCCCTATGACCCCCACCACATTTAGGACACATATCAACAGGAGCCACAACATCCACCCCTTGAGCCCTAGGGAGGTCATTGGAAAGCCCCCTATAAGTATCATGATGAGACTGTTGGCCTTGATGGAACCAGCCACCTCTTTGGAATTTACCCCCAAGATGGACCCTCTTGGCCTCATGCCCCCTTCTCTTCCTCAATTTCTCTTCCTCCTTATACTCGGCATAGGTTATCAACAGAGAGAAATCTATGTTAATATTTAGCATGGCAGACCAACATTCTTCACTTATCAAGTCGGAGACTCTCATCATAAGCTTGTTCATCCTAGATCTAGGATCAGCCACCAAATGAGTACCATACTTTGAAAGTTGATTAAACTTGAGGTAATACTCCCTCACACTCGTATCACCCTATTTCAAGTTCAAAAACTCCACCAACTTAGCTTTCCTAAGCTCAAGAGGGAAAAACTGATAAGGACGACCAGTTCGAACTCCTCCCAAAGCACCACATTACCAATTCCCCAATCACCTATCCATTGTTCATACCATATTTGAGCTATCCCTTTGAGTTAGTATGCCACCAACTCTGCCATTTCATTTGGACCAACACCCATGATATTCACGATCTTATAGACCTCATCAATAAACTCTTATGGATCTTCATCCACCTTTAACCCATAGAACACTGGAGGATTCATTCTCATAAAGTCTCTTACCCTAGCTCCCAGGGTAGTGTCATGAGGGGCTTGGGCCCCTTGATTGACTCGGTTGGCCACAACTTAGGAAATCTTGGTGAGAGCATCCGGCAGCACACCACTGTTAGGTTGCTCCTCGATAGTTTACGCCCTTTGTCCTCGAGTATTTAGCATGATCTAGCACAGCAAAGAACAAGTATTAGAGGGAAAACTTACCATAACTCTATAGCTTGTCTAGAACATGAAGAAGGGAAACATTTCCTAAAACATCTCATAATCTCTTATTCATAGTCACGGTACGCTTTACAAAAATGAACAGGACTTTAATCGATGCGGTGTGTTGGAATCCGAGGATATATCAACCTATTACTCTGATACCAAGTTTGTTATGACCCAAACCTAGGGCCTAGGCATAACACAGCCAAAGGGGAACAAAAAGGGACCCTAAGCAAGCCTTTTAGAACATCATTACACATCCTTGGTCGCGGAAGCAATAAATCAAGCATCAAGAGAAAATAAAGTGGGATAAATAGGGCTAAGGGAAAGAACTTTCAAACCATACACATCAAGAATAATAGAGTCAAGTCTCTTGGCATAGACACATAACATGTCTAACAAACACCTCTAATACATAGATAAGAGTAGGGGCCAAGACAAAGTAACCGGGCTCACCCTCATAGTCAACATAGACAATAAAGGAGAAAGTCTCAATACATAATAAGTGCAACCTAGACTAAGGTCCCCGAAGTGGAGGACTCACCAACTAGCTTGATTAGTGTCGAACTAGCCACTTGGAGAAGGAGGATGACCAACTTGGGCACCGATTCCTATATGGTGACATCATATAGGCATAGAGTATATGTTAGTATGTTTGAATGTACTAAGTATGTAGGATACAATGCAATAAGAGTTAGAAATCATAATTAAAATGCATAATAATAAGCAATAGGCATAATATAATAATTTGGCATGTATAATCAATGCAGAAGTAAAACATGCTTAAGTAACTCATGCTCATTTAACATATCATATGTGTAGAAGAGACCAAGCTAGATTTTCAAAGTCCAAACCCCTTGGTAGGTTAGTGATGATAGAACCTATCACCCTAGTGTGTGAGGTACAAACCCCTCATCAAGGTTAATGATGATAGCACCGGTCACCCTAGTGGTTGAGATATTAACCCCTCAACTAGGTTACCTAGATCGGGCATGATCTAATGCAACACTTTATATAGAATATATCATATACATAAGCTTATTGCATCATCATATAGTCAATTATATTATATCTCATGCTTTGGGAAACCATATCCAAACATTTTATCAAATACTTAGAGCATATGCTAGTATAAAACCATGAAATATAGAGCTGAAATTATGCAAGGAAATCAATTGTAAAACCATCAATCAACACCTTGCAACTCTCTCAAGCAAAATAGATCAAACCCCTCTCAAATCTTGCAATAGATCAAAGCTTATTAGCTCAAAACATAGCAAAACGGTCATAATTTCATATAGCTTTAACATAGTGTGTAGTGAATTTCATAATAATCAAGACTCATTTGTAAATTAACTTTAAACCATGCAGTAAAAGGAGTCCTGAGTTTCATGGGTGGAAGGAACCCATGAAAGAAAACCACATACCTTAGCTTGGAGATGAACTTGGTGAAGATTAGAGATGGAGACTTAAAGCTTGAAGAAGTACCTTGAAGGAAAATCTTAGCTTAGTATGAGGGTTTTATAACACCCCACACCTTATAATACTAGTACAATTCAAATGAAATATGACATGGTGTGGTCGAATTAGTGCAAATTTTTAAAAGAGCTTGAATCTCGTGTTAATGGGCTATATGTCTATCTAACGCTTAAGAAGGTCGAGTGTATACATATTCTATGTCGAATTGAGTAGATTACGGCCTTAAATGAAGTAAGAGAATTCAAGTGCTTGTAGGACTTAGTAATCCAGCAGGTGAGTCATCTACTTGCTTAGCTTAAATTTGCTAGCCTAACAGAGACGAGGCTCGATGTCGAATTTGTCCAAGTTTGATTATAAATAAAGTCCGTGTTATGGGTGTAACATTGGCCTATGTTTTAGCATCATAAATGGACTACATAATCAGTCTAAGGAGGATATTAAAAGGGCCCAACGATATCACAAGTTCTTGGATATTTTGGGCCCAACCCAAGTGAAGAATGAAGCTGAAAATAGGCAGCCCAATCCAACCAATTTGGAGCCCCAAAAGGCCCAAATGAAAGGAGGAAGGAGCTACATCACCTACTTGTTAAAATAAGCCTGAGAATACCTCACTAGGTCAGCCAAAATCACACCGTAAAAAGGGTCAAAGAGGCTCCTACAAAGTCATTGTTCACTTGAACTCACAAAAAAAACAAATTTGTCTTCAAAGTTCTATCAACTTTTCTTCACCTTGTAAAGCAGCTAAACAACTCTCCTAGTGTTCTTAGAGAAGACCTACACCTTGAAATAAGTGGTAAGTAAGTTTACACATGTATTTAGTATGGTGTATTATGAAAAAAAAGAAGTATATGCTAGTATTTTTGTGCTAGAAAATTTGTACAGATTCTATTCTGAAGGTTGCTGCACATTTTCCTTTTATTTTAGTGACTTCGCTATGGTTTGTGGGCTGAATTATGAAGATAATTTGATGTTATTAACATGGTTTGAGTTATAAACATCACCCTAAGGTTGATTCCCTGACTTTGGTTTCATTTAACAAGCACGTTTTATTGTGTTATCTTAATCATCATGGTGATTGGAACTTGCGGGTTGTTGTATATAAGGCTATTAGCTCACGTCCTGCATGACTTCTGAAGTGCTGCTGTAAGACCTTTTTACGTCTTTTTATATGTGCAAATGTTGCTAGAACAGTTTGGTTAGAGTTGGAATAGGTTCGGAGTTGTCAACGTTGAAAGGAAGCTAAGGAAGGTAACATTATGCTGTCCATTTTTAAGTTGTGTAGAATTGTTATGCGTTGTACTTTGTGGGCTGTTTTAAGATTGTTATGGAACTAAACTAGGCTGGGCAAGATGTGTACATGTGAATATTTGTTGAAAAATATGATTAGAGATGTATAGGTTGGAAGAATACGCTCAAGTTTATAAATACCCGTTTGCTGCCCGTGTGTTGTTTTCGTATATGGTTGGACTGCCAAGATATATTTATTGGCTGCTAATGCTAGTTTTATCACCTAGTATATTGTAGATAAGTATTTGGAGAAATGGAAGGTTGTCTTAAGGTAGTAACAAGATCATACAACGAGGTATGTAAGGTTACTTGATTTCGTATCACTTGTCATGAAACACAGATCTCTCCTTGGTACATAAAATCACTTGCCAACTCCAACACAACTATTAACCATGTCTCCATTCTTTCACATGTTCATATGCTTCCATACATAGTCACTTTAAAATCTATATACAAGCTTGTATACCAAGTTACATGGATTCTTGTTACTAGAAAAAGTTTATGAGTTGTTTCATTTCATACGCATTTCATTATTTGTGTAACGTACTCTTTTTTATTCTCATATTGTCTTGTATGATTATCTAAATGTCACATGCTACATATATAGTCCTACAGCTCTAATATTATGACTACCATAAGAACCATTTCAACGGTAAATGAAAGGTAAGGCATATTGTTTGTTGATGGGTGGTAGCCCAAGGGGGTTAAGGAAGAACCTAGCCAGGGACGATTCCATATCCCGAGGGGTTAAAGAATCACCTAGCCAGGGAAAAATCTTATTACGGGTGGTAGTCCGAGGGGTTAAGAAATAACCTAGCCAGGGAGAATCCAAATACAGTTCACCGTTGATCAGTTGGCCATTTATTTTACAGTTGTGCACAAATTATACAGTAAAGGTAAAGTAATATAAAGAACATAAAGTACATGATTCCACAGTATAACCAAAGGTGGTCTATAATCTTATACCGGTGCATGGTTTCATTTGAGTTATTACTTTATATATAGTATATTCTGTCTTACATACTCAGTACATTATCTCATAATAACGTCCCTTACGGGGGATCTGCATTTCATATTGCAGGTACAGGTGCTAGAATAGCTCCCCAGTAGGAGTACAGGACTTCAGCTATGGTCACCAAGCTCCAGGTTGCTTTGGAGCTTTGTACGTCTAGAGCTTATATGTCTATATTGTATAGCTAGTTGAGGTAGGGCCTATCCCGACCCTTATCAAATGTTTTCTTTATCTAGAGGCTTTGTGGACTATGTAAAGCAAAGTGTAGTCATGTCTCGCACTTTAAATATCGTGGCCCTAATGGCCTAGTCATATGCATTTCCTTTTGGCTAGTTATCACTGTTTATCTGCTTAAAGGCATGTCAAAGATAGAAATCTCTTATAATACATATAGAAAGCACATAAATACAGGTTGGTTCTCCCAAGCCTTATCGGCAACGGGTGCCAGTCAGCCCTAACGGGACTTGGGGCGTGATAGAAGTGGTATCAGAGCGGGTCATTCTAGGGAGTCTACAAAGTCGTGTCTACGTAGAATCTTGTTTATCGATGTGTTGTGCACCACATTTATAAGAAGGAGGCTACGTGGCATTTAGGAGTTGTTAATTTCTTTCCATTCTTTAGATCGTGTCATAAAGTCAAGTGTAATAGGTGCATTATGTTTAATCCTAAATTATTTTGTACACAAGTATTCCAGAAACAAGGCAGAATAAATGTAAAGGGAAGGGAGTAGAAGTGGTGGTTGGTATACCCAGCCAGGTGAGACAACGATATGCGGTTTGAGAGGAGCCTTTATCACAGACATCTCCAAGTCCTACAGTTTCTGATGAACCCAAGAGTAGTGAAATTCCCCCAGAACCACCTATTGATGCTACCGTGCAGGATTTGAAAAATGTAGTCCAACTATTGACCCATATAGTTGCTGGTCAAGGTCAAAGCCAGGAAGGTCCAGTTATGGGTACAGGTGGTACAAACAAGGCAGTCGGTACAAACAAGGCAGTCGGTACCATGATACGTGATTTTCTTAATTTGGACCCTCCATCCTTCACTGGGTCAGATCTTAATGAAGACCCCCAGGACTTTGTTGATCAAATTTAGTGTACTTTAGATGTTATACACATGAGTGGTACAGAAGCTATCGAGTTAGTGACATATAGGTTGAAGGATGCAGCTATATTGTGGTATGAAGCTTCGAAGCAATCTAAGGGTATAGATACACCCCCAACTACCTAGAAAGAGTTCAGAGAGGCATTTCTTGACCATTATTTTCCATTAGAGATCCGAGAGGCTCGTGCAGATCAGTTCCTGAATCTTTACCAGGGGAATGTAAGTATGAGGGAGTATAGCCTCCAATTTAATTCCCTGGCAAGGTATGCTCTTAATGTAATTGCTATAATGTTAGATAGAGTTCATTGATATGTAGATACGTTAGATATGTATCTGGTCAAAGATTGCACCATTGCTTCCTTGAACAAAGATAAGGACATAGCAAGAATGCAGGCGTTTGCATAGAAAATGGATGATCAGAGGCAGAAGAGAAGGACACAAGAATTAGAAAGGGAGCAATCCAAGAGAGCTAGGTCTATAGGGTAGTTTACACCACCACAAAGTGAT
>JAOTQJ010182138.1:0-22985 GCA_025642045.1 Solanum sejunctum | reverse complement strand
TACATATAATAACATATCAATTATAGTTAAAAGATATTAAGTGGTCCCACAATTACTATATTTATTATTTTATTAAGTAAATAAAATAACACATATATATATATATATATAGTAAATAAATAGAATTAACATATATATTATATTAAAAATAGTGCCAATATAATGCATAGGAAATGACAGAAGTTGCACTTTTGTATTACTGAAAAGAAGAAGATAAGGCAACTCATTTCCCCTTTTTTGGCATTCCTAACGCTCATTTTTCATTTTTTCGTAAGTTATAATGAAACAAATAATATATATTATGTTAGATTAAGTTTTCATTAAAAAAATCATAATGCATAATTTGATTAACATTTTAAGACCTTCAAAAAGTATTTTTAAATATATAACAATATATTTATTAAAAATAATTAAATATAATACGTAGGAAATATAAAAAGTTATACTTTTTTTAGGTGTATTGATAAGACAACCCACTTCACATTTCTACTTGCTTCTTTCTTTTCCTATTGTGTATAGGAGCTTCTAGAATTAATTCTTTCAATTTTATGAAATTTATATATTATCTGTATATAGTGTGAAAATTTAAATATCAAAAGAACAAAATTAAAATAAAAATGTTCAACTCCACTAAACTTGTACATCTTATATATATACTAGTAAACCTGCCCAGGCAACATATTTGATTATTTTTACGCTTTTATTCTTATGATCGAAATATTTTGATTGGATCGTATGTAATAAAGGAGAAGCAGATAGCTTAAGCAAACAGTTGAAGTAGACATGTCGTCCACCAGCTGGTTACAGCTTTCGTAGCATATTTCTTATTAGAGGTAATATTGTAAAATCATAGTTGAAGTACCTAAAGAAATATAAAATTAAATAGTTGAAGCAGACACGTTAAAATCGGTGGAATACTTTGATTGAGCCGCATGTAATAAAGGAGAAGGAGAAGTAGCTGAAGGAATATTATTAAGTAGCTGAAGCAGGCACGTCAAAGTCCGCAAAATATTTTAATTGGATGCATGTAATAAGGGAGGAGGAAGAACAGACATCTCAATCAAGTAGTTGGAGCAGGCATGTCGTGCAACAACTGCCTGTTTCAACAACTTCTATAGTCTCTTATTTTTAAGTAGCTAAAACAGACACGTCAAAGTCGATAGAATATTTTGATTGGATTGCATGTAATAAAGGAATTTATAAATTTTATGTAGCTATGTTTGTAATATTTTAACACGCAGAGACGTATGAGTTTGTCTTGAAGGGTAAAATTGAAGGAATCCAATAGTTTTTGTAGTCTCTTATTATTACGTAGTTGAAGCAAGCTCGTCAAAGTCGATAGAATATTTTGGTTGGATCACATGTCATAAAGGAATTTATTTTGTGTAGTTATATTTATAATAGTTTAACATATGATGTCGTCTTAAAGGGTAAAATTAAAGGAATTTAACAACTTCTGTAGTCTCTTATTATTAGCTAGCTGAAGCAGGTACATTAAAGTTAATAGAATATTTTGATTGGATCGTATGTAATAAAGGAATTTATAAATTTTGTATAGTTACGTTTGTAATAGTTTAACATGCAGAGACGTGAGGTCGTCCTGAGGGGTAAAATTGAAGGAAAATAAAAACGTGAAAATTGAAACGTTGCCGTGTAAAACTCTTATGCCTTGTTTGAATGGACGTTACCCGTAGTATGCTATGAGCACTCTGTATCATATCATATTGTTAATTTATTGATTATTTTTTAAGTTTTGTTATCTCATATAGTTTAAAGTTATTAGTAGGTAACAAATACAAAGATTTATTTTGCAAAATAATTAAAATTTATTGTGATCACAATTTATGTCATTACTTTAATATTATCTTTTTATTTTGTTTTTATTTATTATTTAATAAATAATTTATAATTTATTATTGGAGAAAGTAATTAAGAAAGAGAAAAAAGAGAAAAGAATAAGAAAGAAAAAATAAAAAAAGAAAAGGAGAAAGATAGTTTGGCCGAATGTGGGGCCCACGCGAGGGATTGTATTGTTGATTGTATGGTGGCCACGTGGGGATGTTTCATTGGAGTGAAGTCATGTAGGAAAAAATTTTTAAAAAAGGATAAATTGGTCAGTGCACTTTCATTTTTTTTTCTTAGCCTGTTGTACATAAGTGGACCCTCAAGTATGCATAGATTTTTAGTTGGATTAATATGACGTGGATCATTTTCATTGGCGGGGTAGTAGTAAAGGTAGTTACACTTGAAGTACCTAAATAAATATAAAATTAATTAGCTGAAGTAGGCACATCAAAATTGATGGAATATTTTGATTGAGTCGCATTTAATAAAGGAGGAAGAGAAGTAGCTGAAGGAATATAATTAAATAGTTAAAGCAAGGACGTCAAAGTTCGTGAAATATTTTGATTGAATCACATGTAATAAAGGAGCAGGAGAAACAGACAGCTCAAGCAAATAGTTGAAGCAGACATGTCGTGCAACAACTGCCTGTTTCAAACCTTCTGTAGTCTCTTATTATTAATGTTGAAGTAGATAGTCAAAGTCGATAGAATATTTTTATTGGACTGCATGTAATAAAGGAATTTATAAATTTTATGTAACTATATTTGTAATAGTTTAACACGCAGAGACATATGAGGTCGTTCTGAGGGGGTAAAATTGAAGAAAAATAAAAAGTTGTAGTAAACTCTTATGTCTTGTTTGGATGGATATTACTCGTCGTATGCTATGAGCACTTTGTATTTTGTCATATTTTTAATTTGTTGATTGTTACTTAAATTTTGTTATCTTATATGATTTAAAGTCGTCAGTAGATAATAATAAAAAGATTCATTTTGTAAAACGATTAAAATTTATTGTGATCACAATTCATGTTATTATCTTAATATTATCTTCTCATTTTATCTTTATTTATTATTTAATAAATAATTTATAATTTATTGTTGGAGAAAGTAATTAAGAAAGAAAAAAAAGAGAAAGGAATAAGAAAGAAAAAATAGAAAAAGAAAAAGAGAAAGATAATTTGGCTGAATGTGGGGTCCACATGAGGAATTGTATTGTTGATTGCATGGAGGTCAGATAGAGATATTTCAATGAGATGAAGTCATGCAAGAAAAAATTTTAAAAAGGATAAATTGGTCAATGCTCAACTTCGTCTAGCAGAGTTGGAGGCATTAGACTAGAAAAGATTGGAACCATAACAAAAGTTGGAATGCTATCAAACTTAATTAGCTAGAGCTTTCAACAAGAAAGTGTGGCCACGATCATTTTGAGTAGGAGACTTGGTCTTAGTTGTTCAAAGACCCATAATCCTCAACAAACACATGAGTGACAAGTTCAGATCAAAATGGGATAATCCATACATCATGAAGGAAGTATATTCAAATGGTGCATTCAAATGGTGCATACAAAATCATGAATAATGATGACTTGATTATCCGTCCGATCAATGGCAAATTCTTGAAGCAGTGCTTTCTATGAAAGTCGTCTAATACTCCTAGCCCGCATGAGTTTAAACTATGTATGGACCAAAAAAATAACAAAGAAAAATAAAATTAATTCATCTCTTTGAACTACGTTATGACTTGTATGGACCAAGAGTTGATTACGAGACCCTGAGTATGAGCCGTAGAAAGCAATACGAATCGTAGAGATCTTTCATGGAGTCCTCCAATCAGTTTTTTTTCTTTTAGGATTTAATTGTAATTACTATAAATAGTACTTTTAGTTTATTTTTAGGGGAAGACATCATTATTCAGGAGTTTTAGGGTTTGTACTTGTGAGAATTCAATACTTGAGAAAAAAGATTGTGAGAAAACACTTATGGGTAAATTTGATCATCAATCTTGTGATTCTCATCAGTCTTGGATTTGCTTTATCTCAATTCAATTGTGTAAATGTTTAATTATGTCTTCTCAATTTATAATTTCTTCATTTACACATAGCATGAGTAGCTAAATCCATAACTAGGATTGGGGGAACCATAAAGAACAAACAAAGTAAACCCGAATAATTTACAATTCTTCGAATGGGTATATGCATATATTAATTAATTCTCTTTGTTTTGCATGTTTTCTAATGGTAGACAATATTAAAACTTGCCTAATGTTACTGATTGGACCAAAATAGTACTGAAGAGGAAAAAAGATTGATTAACAAGATTCGATTGATGTGTTCTCGTCTAATCAATCGAACTAAGCTATGGGGAGGTTCTGGGACTTATAGGTAATGGTTAGTAATGAGTACTATGGAGATGGGCCAAGTCACATAGTAAAATTCGCCTCTTACCTTTGACCAAAGGGCTTGGTGAACTTAAATTATCGTCTGCATGCTATACTCTAAACAAGAGTTGGGTTATCCGGTGATACTAAGTTGGGAATTCATGGGGAACACAATACTCTAGTTTCTCTCCATTATTTATTTTCTCCCATGTTAGTTAGTTTAGTTTACTTTCTTATTGATTGTTGCAAATTCCCCCCCCCCCTCCTTTTAAGGAATTGAGTTGGTTAATTACTTGATTACTTATTGGTGAATTCTCATGAATCTACGTATTTCCTATGGGTTCGACCCTAACGTTGGTTAGGTTTTATATCGACTGTTTTATCCTCTAAAAAGGAGGTGTAACTTGGGCGACATCAAAGATTTTGGTGCCGTTGTCGAGGAATACGGCTAGACTTAGTTGATTCATTAAGTAATTCGAGTATTAATCCTTAGTTCCCTTGTATTTTACTTTTATTTTTATTTTGATTTAGTTCCGTTGTAGGATGTATGAGTAGTGTATGTCCAACACTTGGAGTTAAGACAATCCCTTAACTCCACTTGATCCACAGATCCAAAGAACTATAAGAAGAATGGCCCAAGAAAATGCCAATAACGCGGCCAATTTAGCCTTGAATCAAAACAATAATGATGATGATACGAATGAAAATCCACCTCCTTTGGAGGACATTCCACAGCCTCGGGAGTTTAATGCAAATGCTTACCAGTGGAATCAGTACAGGTTGAATCCTACGACTATGGATGTGACTGGAGCCATTGTGTTGCCACTATTACCAGCAGACACACAGTTCACAATCTCTAGTGGGTTACTTCAGATGCTGCCGAACTGTGGGCTATTTGTGGGCTTACCATTAGAGGATCCACATAATCACTTGCACAATGTGGAATTTATTTGTAAGAGTGTCATGAGAACATAGAATCTGTCTATAGATACTGTGGGACTTTGTGTCTTCGCATTATCTCTCATGGGCAATGCTGCATTATGGCTATCTGAGTTCCCACAGAGTTCAATCACTAGATAGGCAAATCTGCAGAAGGCCTTTTTGGAAAGCTACTGCCCTAGATTGAAGAAGCTCAAGTTAAAGGACTAGATCAACAACTTTGAGCAACTTCTTGGTGATTCGATAAGCACTACATGGAAGCGATTTACTAAATGTCTGAGGAGCGTCCCTGATCACAAGATAGTTGATGATGCCTTGGTAGAGTTCTTCTACCGTGCCCTTGATGAGAATAGTCAGGCTTGTGCTGACACTATTATGGGGGCATGTTTCTAGATCAACTATTTGCAAGGATTATATAGTGTATGGAGCAAGTGGTCAAGATGAATCGTGCATAGGGCAACGGGATAGAGCTTCCATGAGGAGTTCATGTGCTGTCAGTGTAGGTTTTAAGAAAGTCAAAATTAATAAAGAAATCATGCAATAACTTGGTCATCTTCACACAAGCATGGATGAGGTAATCAAGCAGAACCAAGAGAGAGTGAAAACGGTGGTTCATCATCCTCCACCTGCACCCATGTATAAGGAGCCATACTATGAGGAGGACATATGTTTTGTGAATGATCAGACAGGGGTTTCTGGACCAATGCCCAAGGATCAATCAGGACTATTGGTGCCAAGGTCAAGGAAACCAAGGTCAAAACTATGGTAGAGATGGAGCTTATAGGGATAACTGTAGAGGTTACTATGATAGGAATAGGGGTTCAGATGCAAATTGTGATCGCAGAGAAGGCTTCAGAAATGGTCCTTGTGTGCCACTACATAACCGTGACGTAGGTACAGGAAATTCCAAAATTGAGAAGATGTTTGATCGCCTGTTGAAGAAGGCTGAGACACAAGATGAGACCCTAAGGGGCATGAAAACTGAGATCCTTGTATCAATCAAAAGATAGAGTCTCATTCTATGGCTATTAAACAGCTTGAGCAACTGTTTGGTCAAGTGTCAAGTCAGTTGCATCAGCATCAAAATGGTACATTTCCTAGCAATACAATGCAAAATCCTAAGAATGAAGGGCAGTGTATGGTAGTTACTACTAGGGGTGGCAAAAGCACAATTGATTCTCCTATGTCGGTTGATGTAAAAGATGTTCATGAGGAGATAGTTGCAGATAAGAATACGGATGAAGGAGATGATCATGGCAAGGATGGGAGTGAGTGAAATAGCTAAAAGCGCTATTTGACCTAAAATCATTTGACATAATGGACCTAAAATCGCCCATCGATACCTACTCTTGTTTTTTCGATCAATTTTTTATCGTTGTGACTCTATTTTCGGCAAGATTTTTGGCACCCTAGGTTTTTGTGATCATTCACCGTCTCTCTTTTCTTCAAGTTAATCTCTACTTTTGGTAAGTTCTCAGTTTAATTTTAAACCCTTAATTTGGTTTGTTTACTTGATTGATTTGAATATTGTGTAGGCATGATTTTTAGACACAAAATCATTATTGAATTTTAATTGTGTTATGTGAAATTGGGTTGCCCTTGGTTAAATTGATTAATTGATTCCGAAATTGAGTATTTTGGCCTTGTGATTGTTAATCTATTGAACCATCCCCTGTTTGTTTGAATGATAATGATTTGTGTTTGTAGAATTGGCTGGTGATGGCATGGGTACATGATTTTGTGTAAGTCCAATAGGAGTGGTTGGAACCATAGGATAATGCATGTTTAATCATTTTTTATGGGGTATATATGTTTAAAATATGTTTGGGGGAATGGTTGTTGTGTGCTAGTCTTGTGAGTGTGTCTTGCTTCGACGCTGATAATTAGTTGTTGAAAATGTCTTTTGGGATTCGTGCGATGGACTTAGAAACTCAGGTAACTGAGATTTCTAGTTCATGAGAGGCTCTTACGACCCGTAGAGCAATCTATGAGTCGTAATTGCCCCTGGTAGAAAATTCCAGTAAATTGATGTTTCTGGGTATCCATCAGATGGGACCTTCTACGAGTAATAGATCACTTTATGACTCATAGATAGGTCTCGTAGATCACTGCCAGAATTTAATTACTAGAATATTCTACGACCCCAGTCTATGACTCATAAATCACTTTACGAGTTGTACCTAGTCTCGTAGACTTTTTCAGTAACCAAAATTGGTTTAAACCATTGGTCTAAGAGAGCACTTTACGACTCGTTGTATCCACTACTATCATGCTCCAAGAGGGTACCCTAGGCATAATTAGACTCGAAGACTATCGCTAACCCCCACGCGGACCACCTAGTCTCAACGCGTTTATTCAATCAAGTCATATTGCAGAAGATATTAAGAAATTAAAAAGGGGCTATCAGTGGGCTAAGAAACTATCACAATCACTATCATATGGAGTATGAAGAAAAGAGCAACTCAATAATATAAGGAATGGAGAAAAACAATCCCATCAATAACTATCAGCTATCCATGTCTATGAAGCCTCTATAGCTAATCTCTAAGAATGTACCATGACAGGCCCTAGCTATCACAATCAAATGAAAACTCAAATTAAATCTATTTTCATGGTCCAATCCTTTTCTATGCTGGACACGTAGTCAATGAGTGCGAGTGAGACTCACTCTTACCCATTTCGATGCTAATACTCCTCCCAGGATTCAATATGCTCATAATTCTATCAATACCCTCAAGGATTTCCATCACTCAGCCCCTACGAGCAAGAACACTTATCTCATCTCATCATCTATCAACTCAGAGAGTAAGATTATTCCTTCAAAACTAAGGTTCAATCTCATTAGGCTCTAAGAACACTAATTCAATTAGTTTCAGTCATCAATACCCCCATCTCACGACTCAGACTCCACCAATATATGCATTCAGACAATCAAGTCTCTAGATATAAACCCTAAGTTTATTCTTGAAGTATTAAACAAGGGGAATCATGCAATTTAGGTATACAATCATACAATAATACATATAAATAGTAAATACAAGTATGATGATCATCAATTTGAGATAATATATAGGAATTAAAGATAATGTTCAAGAAATTCTTCAAGAATTACTACTCAAGACCCATCAACTATCAATTCTCAACCTACTACATGTATTGGGGCACATTGAAGAGCAATTCCATGTTCTGGGTAGCCTTTACATACCTGGGATGAAGAATTATCAAGCCTTGTTCAAAGAACTGAGACCTCACTTGAAACCCTCAACTCTTTCTTCTTCTCCTCTCTCGGAAAACACGTTTAAACTTCAGAAAATATGGGTTCTTGAAACCATTGGTGTGAATTAAAGGGGTTAAAATGTGTTTTGAGACTTAAAAAAATGGGTTAGAAATACCCAAAATACCTTTCGCGAAATTTAAAAAAAAGTTCAAAATATGTACACTGGTCCGCGACCCTCCAGGTGAGCGAAGCAGTGTATTTTCATGATTTTCTGTAAAATTCAATTCCAGTCAATTTTTTTTTTAAAAAATAAAGTGTGTCTCCACAGCCTCTTCGGGTCGCGGATCGACACTGTTTTGGAAAGAATTGCAAAAATTATTTTTTGTTTCGATTACTCTTAAATTTGTTCAAATCATTTTTCCACTTAATTTTCTCCGCTGATTGCAGATCTAGTCTCAGATTTTCTATCGAAGCTTTGGAAGACGCATTGTGCGCATGATTATGTTTTAGGGACGTTTTGGCAATTTTACAGGGTGTTACATCTTCTCCCCCTTGGGATCATTGTCCTCGAATAATGAGTAAAGGTTGAATAAATGCACGATTAACCTTAAAACTTATCTCATTCCTCACTCGGGAACACTTGAACTCTCAACTATCCATTACTTATCAATTTCAGTCTTAGACTCGGGAATAGGATTAGATAAATGCATCATCTCAAAGGAAAGGAGACATTCAATAACGTTAAGGATAAGGAAATTTACCTCTAATGTCATCATCATTTGGCACGAATAGGTGTGGGTATTTGAGTTTCATCGCTTCCTCAGCTTCCCACATAGCTTCCTCAACAAGTTGGTTCCCCCATAGGACTTTAACGAAGGCTATCTCTATATTTCTCAGCTTACGAACTTGTCTATCAAGGATCTGAACTAGAATTTCTTCATAAGATAGACCATCCTTCTCTCCTGTACTCTCAACAGGAATTGCTAAGGCCGAAGCTACCAAACACTTCCTTAACATTGACACATGGAACACAGGGTGAACTCTATCTAGATTGGAAGGCAAGTCCAACTCATAAGCAACCTTCCCAATCATTTTTATAATCTAGTATGGTCTGATATAGCGCGGACTCAATTCCCGTTCTTACCAAACCTCATGACACCCTGCATAGGTGACACCTTTAAGTAGACCCAATCATCCACCTCAAACTCTAAGTCTCTTCTCCTCACGTTTGTGTAAGACTTTTGATGACTTTGTGCTATCTTCAACCTCTCTTTGATGACCTTCACCTTCTCCATGGACTAGTGGACAAGGTCAAGTCTGATCAATTTCGCTTCACCAACCTCAAACTAGCCAATCGGTGATCTACATCTCTTCCCGTATAGAGCCTCAAAAGGGGCCATTTGAAAGCTGGTGCATGGTTGCTATTGTTGTATGCAAACTCAATAGTAGATGGTCGTCCTAATTCCCTTAGAAGTCGATAATGCACGCTCTCAACATATTCTCCAAGGTCTGAAAAGTGCGCTCTGCCTGCCCATCTGTTTGAGGATGAAAAGTTGTGCTTAAATTCACCTTCGTACCCAAACCCCTCTGGAAAGATCTTCAAAATTGAGAGGTGAATTGAGCTTATCTGTCTGAGGGGATAGACAAGAGAACACTATGCAACCTGACAATCTCTCGAATGTATAGTTGGACATACTCCTCAGCCATATTAGTTATCTTAACTGCCAAAAAGTGCACTGATTTAGTCTTACTGTCCACGGTCACCCATATCGAATCATGCTGCTTTCTGGATCTTGGTAAGCCAGTAAAAATGCATGTTGATCACCTCCCACTTCTACTCAGGAATTTCAAAGTTCTGAGCTAACCCAGATGGTCTCTGATGTTCAACCTTAACCTATTGACAATTGGGGCACTTAGAGACAAACTCAACATTGTCTTTCTTCATCCCATTCCACCAATAGACTTTTCTCAAGTCTTGGTACATCTTGATGGAACCAGGATGAATGAAATATCTGGAGTTATGAGCTTTAGCCATGATCCTATCTCAAACACCATCAACAGTGGGCACAAACAATCTACCTTGGTATCTCAACACCCCATCTCCCCCTTGGAGAAAACCATCACCTTCTGCTTGAGAACTGCTTCTTTCAATTGGAATAAAACGGGGTCTTGGTCTTGCTTTTCCTTCACTTCTAACTAAGGATGAAGCAAAATCATTCTGAACATTGACCCTGCCTTTATTGTCCTCCTTAAGTTGCACTCCTAACCGAGCCAATCTATGAACTTCCTTAGCTAGTTCTCTCTTTCCTTCCTCTACATGGACAGTGCCACCTATAGACATCCTGTTAAGAGTATCAGCAACAATGTTAACCTTACGTAGGTGGTAGAGAATGGTCATATCAAAATCCTTGAGCAACTTTAGCCATCTTCTCTGACACAGGTTGAGCTCTTTCTGACTGAACATGTACTGCAAGCTCTTGTGGTTAGTGAACACGTCCACATGCACTCCATACAAATAGTGACAACAAATCTTAAGTTGGATAGTTTTTCTCATAGATTTTAAGTTGTATGGAAGCATAAGCTATCACCTTCCCTCTCTGCATAAGTACACAACCCAATCCAACTTGGGATACATCATAATATATCACAAAGTCCCCCATCCCATCTAGCAAGGTCAACATCGGTGTTGTAGTCAATCTAGTCTTTAACTCCTGAAAACTCTTTCCACATGCCTTAGACCACTGAAACTTAGCCTTTTCTAAGTTAGCTTAGTCAATGAGGCTGACAGAGAAGAGAAGCCTTCAACAAATCTGCGATAGTAGCCTGCTAAACCCAAGAAGCTTCTTATTTCAGTTGGAGAAGTTGGTCTTGACCAGTTCTTAATTGCTTCAATTTTACGTGTATCTACTCAAATACCATCTCCTGAAACAACATGGTCCAAGAAAGCCACAAACTTGAGCCAAAATTCACACTTTGAGAATTTTGCATACAACTCATAGCCTTTGAGTGCTTGCAAAACCAATCTACGGTGATTAGCATTCTCTTTCTCATCCTTCGAATATACCAGAATTTCATCAATAAACATGTTCATGAATATATCAAGATACGATCTAAATAACCTGTTCATCAAGTTCATGAAAGCTGCAGGTGCATTTGTCAACCCGAAGGACATGACCAAGAACTCAAAGTAGTCATACCATGTCCTAAGTTTATCTTTGGGATATCACTTTCCCTCGCCTTCAACTAATGATAACCCGATCTGAGGTCTATTTTGGAGAAACATGTATCACCCTGAAGTTGGTCAAATAGATTATCTATCCTAAGGAGAGGATACCTATTTTTTATGGTAACCTTGTTCAGTTGTCGGTAGTCTGTACACATTCTGAGAGACCTATATTTCTGACGCATGGATAGGACTTGAGCACCCCAAGGTGAGACACTAGGCATTATGAAACCTTTCTCTAACAAGTCTTCCAATTGTTCTTTCAATTCTTTCAACTCTGCGTGGGCTATTCGATAGGGTGGAATTGAAATGGGTTTGATCTTGGGAAGGACATCTATCCCAAAGTCAATCTCCCTCAGGAGGGACTCTAGCGAAATCATTAGGAAACATCTCAGGAAACTCATTCACAATCGGGACTGACTCAAGAGTAGAAGATTCAACATCATTAGACTTAACTCGCACGAGGTGGTAAATACAACCCTTGGAGATCAACTTTCTGGCTCTAAGATAAGAGATAAATTTTCCCTTAGGGGCAATAGAACTCCCTTTCCGCTCTAAGATAGGCTCATTAAGAAATTGAAACCTGACAATCCGAGTTTTACAGTCGATAGAAGCATAGCAGGCGTAAAGCCAATCCATGCCCATTATTATATCAAAACCAACCATCTGCAACTTTACCAAGTTAGCTAAGGTGTCTCTATGATAAATAGACACTATATAATCCCTATAAACTCTCATAATTAAGATAGACTCACCAGTAGGAGTCAAAACAGCAAAAGGTTCAAGCAAACACTCTGGAAGAATCCCAAACTTACTAGTCATATAATGGGTCACAAAAGACAAGGTGGCACCCGGACCAAGTAATTGATAACAATCAAAGGTAAAGACTCAAAGCATACCCGTGACAACATCTGTTGCAGCCTCCTGATCTTGTCGATTACCCATAGCATAAAGGCGGTTCGTCCTGCCTCCTGTACCAATAGTAGTACCTCTCTGCTAATTACCTATTGGAGGGGCTGTGGATGACTATGGTCTACTGCTCCCCTCACCTTGTCTCCTTTTTGGGCATTCATAACTAAAATAACTAGCTTATTCACATGAATATAAAACATCTCTTCCTAAATGACGCTTACCGCACTTGCCACACGGTGGCTTTCCCCTCGTGCCTTGACCTTGGGTCACACTAGCCTGAGACTGAGCACTCGAAGCCCTGAAATTCTAATAACCATGAGATTTCTGATCATACCTATTTGGCTGCACAGGTGCACTTGCTACAGATGGTGCAGTATGTGATGATCATCTCTAAAAGTAGGAATTTTCACCCTTATTCTGTATCTGTGGGCTAGGCTCATGTCCCGCAAACTTCGTCTTTCTATTTGTCAACTCTTTTATATCTCTCTTCTTTTCCTCCTCTTTTTGCTGGGCATACACCATAATTCTAGAGATGTCCATGCCAGGATCAACAAAGCTGCCTTACATTCTTTCTGCACATGTCTGCCCTCACCAAACACAAACTTTTTCATCCTCGCCCTCATGTCTTGCACCATCTCTAGAGCATACCTTGATAGCTTAACAAACTTCAGGCTATACTCTTTCACACTCATCCCTCCCTACTTCAGATTCACGAACTCATCCACCTTCGCCTCCCTCAACTCTTGAGGAAAGAAGTGGTCAAGGAAGGTGGTCTCAAACTCCTCCCATACTGTAGGCTCTGCATTTTCATCTCTACTCTCCTCCCACTGAATGTACCACACATTAGAAACATCCTTCAGCTAGTAGGAGGCAAGCTCAACTCCCCCGATCTCATCAGTGTGCATTGCCTTCAAAACCTTATACATATCATCAATGAAGTTCTATGGGTCCTCTTCTACTTTCAATCTTGTATACACTGGCGGGTTCATCCTCAAGAAGTCTCTAAGTCTGGTGGCAGCTGAGGGCTCTTGTGATCTAGAACTAGGAGCTTGAGGACCTTGGTTATTATCTTGGGAGGCCACCAACTGAGTCAGCATGGTGATGGCTCCCCTAAACTCTGCCTCGATAGTGGGAGCTGGCTGGGGCTGAGCAGGGGACGCCTATGAGACCTCAACAGTCCTAGCAAGGCATCCCCGTCTCCTTGTCTCCATCTGTACTGCAGCCTCAGGTTGGGCGTTCTCAGCAGCTGAGGCTACGACATCTCTTTGAGCGGTTGTTCTCTTTGGCGACATTTTCTGTAAACATATAATGCACTAGTTAAAATGAGATTTTCATAGAGTTAATCTTTATTGCATGAATTCAGATCATCAAAGATGGGTAACTCTTCCTAATGTCCTATAAACTCCTTCTTATGAAGTGTGGTACACAACACACCCATAAATAAGACTTTATTAGACACGGCTTCATAGATTCTCTAGGACAATCGAACTCTATGCTCTGATACCAAGTTTTTCATGCCCTGAAAGGGTACCCTAGGCGTAATTAGCACTTAGAGACTATTGCTAGCCCCCAAATGGACCACATAGTCTTATCACCTTCGTTCAATCAAGTCATATTGCAGAAGATATTAAGAAATTAAAAAGGGGATACAGTGGGCTGAGAAACTATCACAGTCACTATCATATGGAGTATGAAGAAAAGAGCAACTCAATAATAATAGGGAAACAAAGAAAAACAATCCCATCAACAACTATCAGCTATCTATGTCTATGAATCCTCTATAGCTAACCTCTAAGAATGTACCATGATAGGACCTGGCTACCACAGTCAAATGAAATAACTCAAATAGAGGAAAGATAAAGATGACGTCCGAAAGAAAGGGAGGACTCACCAAGTCTCTATCTCGGGCTCTGTAACCTCAACAATCAGCCTGTTGAAGTCCTCTGTATACAATATCTGCATCATCAAATGATGCAGCGCCAAAGGGGTATTAGCACGTGGAGTGTATTTTATGTAAATCGGGCTAAAATAAACAATATACAACATTACTAGCTCATCAATCACGCATCCTCAACTCAGAGTAAGATACGGTCTCTATCATATCACTATCTCTCAAGATGTCACTCTATCACATCAACATCAAAGTACTACCATCATGAAACCTGTCTGGGAGTTTCTATAATCGAAAAATCACCTATGAGTCAGTGATGATATAACAAAGAGATGTCGTTGTCACATTCGTCCAGTACCTTGTCGAGGTACCGGAAGAGTCTGTCGGGGCTCCTAAAAGAAGTCTATCAAGCCCTCTATGGGGCAAAGAAAACATATGTTTTCACGGTCCAATCCTCTCCTACATTGGTCACGTAGTTAATGAGTGCGAGTGAGACTTACTCTTACCCATTTCGATGCTAATAGTCCTTCCTTGACTCAACATGCTCATAAGTCTATCAGTACCCTCAAGGATTTCCATCACTCAGCCGTTACGGGCAAGAACACTCAGCTCATTGCATCATCTATCAACTTAGAGAGTAAGATTATTCCTTCAAAACTAAGGTTCACTCTTATTAGGCTCTAAGAACACTAATTCAATCAGTTTTAGTGATCAATACCCCCATCTCAGGACTCAAACTCCAACAATCTACACATTCAGATAATCAAGGCTCTAGACATTACCCCTAAGTTCATTCTTGAAGTATTAAACAAGGGAAATCATGCAATTTAGGTATACAATCATACAATAATATGTATAAATAGTAAATACAAGTATGATGATCATCAATTGATGATCATTGATCTCAGATTTCCCATTAGATCTTTAGAAGATGCATTGTGTACATAATTTTATTTTAGGTGCCTTTCGGTAATTTTGTGGGGGTGTTACAACTAGGACTTGTAAAAGGGCTTTCATAAAACCCTTCTATAACTGCAGTTAGATAATTTTTCTTTTGTGTTCCATTTCTTGGTTCTTTAGGCTAACCATGGTGCATTTATGTCTGTGTTTTAGGTATTATGGCCCAAAACAGTAGACGTGCTGAGATCGAGTCTTTGAGGCAAAAACTCGGGGATGAGCCTACTGATGACGAGCAGCCCCTCAGTTGAGTGGATCACTAGAGATCCTCAATGTCTCACTGGACCCCGAGGCTGAGGTACCACAAACTAGAGCAGCCACCAAAGCATGGCAAATTCTGGCTCTAGTTGCTAGTCCTTCCCAGTTTGAAGAGAAAGGCAGTGACGGGAGCAGCATGCCAAAGATGACTATCTAAAAAGGAGTCCAGTTCTGAGGAGGGCTTTGAAGAAGGAATAGATACCGAGTCCCCCATCATACCATCGTCGTCATCAGCATCGGATGCATTTGCTAATTTATGGTGCGTCATGATCATAGAGGCAATATATTTGGAGGGCATGTAGCCAAAGTAGCGGCACATGCCAATCTGTTCTATTTATGAGGAGCCTAGAGTTATTGCAGAGGACTTAGCTTTGTCCCTCGACTCCAAGGCACGATGATTACGTATGCGCTCTAGTGGCTCACAGTCACTTGGACGGTACTCCCCGATGATGGTAAGGGAGTTCTACATATCCTGCGTAGGTACCATCCATCTTTCTCTTCCCAAAGGGAAGAAACCTCTCACTTAGCCCATGTTGAAGACACGAGTAAGGGGTCTGTGGGTGACATATTAGAGGTGGTTATTCACTGCATTTTATTTGGTCCCGATTACCATGCCCTCAAATCCACTGTTGAGTTTGATTATTGGGTGGGGCAGACTCATAACCCACTAGTCATGAAGGATCCTGAGCATTGAGCCATATTATTGAGATCGGTGGCTGGGCGCATATTACAGAGCAAGGTCCGAAACCTGCTTGAGTCACCACCCACATGAAGCCTATTGTCAAGGCTTCGCTCAGCTTTCCCGCCTAATATTTGGTAGGCCATTGTTCATTCCCACATCTGGCCGACGCTTGCAGACAATACTCTTTTTGCCGAAGTATGCTATTTTGGTTTCCCGCATCTTAGCTGGCTATGACATTGATTGGGCCTGCCTCATCGTTGAATGGATACAGCAGGCCGCATAGAAGAGGGCCACCTTATCCCATTCCCGCGTTTTATTTACAGGCTTTGCTTAGAGTCTAAGGTGGAGATTTTTCATCAGCTGGACCGGTTAGTTGAGGCTCATTACACCTTGAAGGCCAGCCTAATCAAGGCTGACGAGAACCCAGTGGCACTCCAGCGAGCACAGCCTTTACCTCTGCCAAAGATGTTCACCGTGGTGCCACCACTTGAGGGTTCAGAGATTGACACCACTGCTGTGGCTACTATTGAAGAGAGGCCCCCCCTAGCACAGTGCAGATGAGGGGAGGGAATCCACTATTGTTGCTCCTGCATTAGCAACCACTACTTCACAGCCTCTTAAAGCAGGCATAGTATATGTATCTGTTACTTCTATTCAGACCATGGCGCGGAGGTTATCATATGTTAGCTTATACATCAAATCAGCCCATGGGTCAGGTAGGTTATTGCGGACTCAAAGAGTTGGGGCCGGGCATTCACTATTGCTACCATTCACGATTGTGTTTCTACAGTGATGCCTGCATCAATGCCTTCGAGGAGCGGGTCCAGAAGAGATTAGTTGAGGCTCGACCTTCAGATTTATCAACTCTACAATCGAAGATCCAGTAGCTCCGAGCTGATATGACAATATCACTAGTGTCACCCGTTGCATTTCCAGAGACTACACCTCTGGTACCGGTGGTGGATTTGTTTAACTTTGGGAAGCCTACATAGACTTCCCTTGGGAAGAGACCTTTCAAGGATAAGGAGCCAGTGGACAGAAATCTACGTGAAAAGCTCTGAACAGATGAGGAGTTTGAGCTTGTCGTGAGGAGATCGAGGCACGAGGAGGAGATGGGGCTAGCTCATGAGCATGATAGGTTAAGGGGTATTGGCCCCTCTGGATAGAGTACCATTGTCGAGGAGACTACCCCACAGACTTAGCCAGAGATAGGTGCTTAGGCAACAATGTATATTTTTGACCTCATATGTTCTATTTTATTTTGATTTTGTGCATTGGGGACAATGCACATATTTTTTGATAAGAGTGTGGGTAGTTATGAGCCTTAGTAAAGTCTAAGTAGCTTATGGTCCATAACTACCCCCAATTTTTGATCGTGAGGTTTTCTTGTGGATATTTATTTTCTATTGAACCAACACGTTTTTAGGATGTTTAGATAATATTTGTAGCATATAGTAATGATACTTATGGCATATAGCATGTTTTTGTGCTTTGTTTTGAAAAATGGGACCGACCAAAAATTTTGATTAGTAGTTAGATAGTAACTATGCATATCTAGGTGTTTAACAATATCTATTCTGATAAGTAAGGGTAAATTGAGATAACAAGTATGATTTGTGAGTCTCATGTTGATAATATATGTAATGCCATGTGAGTGTGAGCTTATTTTGCCATATTCATATATTTATGCTAATTCAAAACTTGCCCCATTACTCTAAGTTAGACTGTAGATTGAACAAACTAGAAAAGGATCTTATGCCTTTGTTTTTAAATAGTCCACTTTAGCCTAAAAATAACTAAGCCAAATGATGATATATCCCTTGTTCCAAATATTTGAGTCTTACATATACCAATTCTTTCTAAACAACCTAATTAACCTAGCCTTGTCTAGTGAAAATCCTAAAATTAGCCCTGGTCTTTCCTTGAGCATTGTGAACCTTGACTGAGGCAAAAAGCCTAAATTGAGGGTAAAAACCAAAAGTATCCTTGCTTTGGGGAATAGATATTGTGTACTTCACGACAGGCTAAAAGCCTAAGTTGAGGTTGGCTAGTTCAAGGGTAATAGCACAAAAACAAAAGGTGAGTTAGGAGTGAGGAGAAAAAGAAAGAAAATCATGTACTGGTTGCAAGAAAAATGAAATATATCTTTGATTGAGCTAAAAACAAAAAGGCAAAAAGCTGAAATAAGAAGAAACCACCCCAAAAAGCTTGAATGAAGGAAAAGGCAAAATAAGGTGAAAATAATAGAGTTAGTGTTAGAACCCATAAGTCCTTAGCTGGTTCAATTTGGTAGAGTTGGAGCCAAATGTGAATATGATCTGGAGAAAACATGTAGAATTTAATTTGGAGTTAAAATGAATATTTTAATTCACAAGTTGCATTTTTAGTTGATATCGGAGCCAAAGTTTGACTTTAGTCAATAAGTGGGGTCCGGAAGCTCAAATCGGGATTCTAAAAATTTCAGTTGTTTCAGATGGTCAACTAACGCTAGAAATGGTTTCGCTGCAATTTTTAAAGCTTCTGAGAATATTTTGCGTTTTTGAGTCCGAAATTAGTTTAAATGAACGTTTTCAAGTTTTGGGGTCAAGGAGGCCTCAATTGCAAATTATGACGTTTTCATTGGATCCGGAACATAGAGTTTGGGCTAAGAGGACCTTTCGTTCAGTTCTTGGGAAGTTCAAGTGTGGTTTGACCCCCTTAATAATTTTTGGTATTGGAAATGGGACCCACATTGGAAAAATGACCTCGTATAAGAATTTTGACCTCACCAATGAGTTCGGAATAATATTTCCAATCAAATTTCATATATGGATTGTATTTTTCCAACTTTAGATGAAGTCGAACCATTGAATTTAAATGTCACAGGTGGCAGGATTCTACTGGTCCACGTCAATAGCGCACAACATTTTTCAGCCACCTGTGACATTTAAATTCAATGCTCCGACTTCATCTAAAGTTGGAAAAATACAATCCATATATGAAATCTGATTAGAAATATTATTCCGGACTCATTGGTGAGGTCAAAATTCTTATACAAGGTCATTGTTTCCAATGTGGATCCCATTTCCAATACCGAAAATTATCAAGGGAGTCAAACCACACTCGAACTTCCCAAGAACTGAACGAAAGGTCCTTTTAGTCCAAACTCTACGTTTCAGATCCAATGAAAATGTCATAATTTGCAATTGAGGCCTCTTTGACCCCAAAACCTGAAAAAGTTCATTTAAACTAATTTCGGACTAAAAAACGCAAAATATTCTCAGAAGCTTTAAAAATTGCAGCGAAACTATTTCTAGCGTTAGTTGACCATTTGAAACTATTGAAATTTTTAGAATCCCGATTCGAGCTTCCGGACCCCACTTATTGACCAAAGTCAAACTTTGGCTCCGGTATCAACTAAAAATGCAACTTGTAAATTAAAATCTTCATTTTAACTCCAAATTAAATTCTGCAAGTTTTCCCCAGATCATATTCACATTTGGCTCCAACTCTACCAAATTGAACCAGCTAAGGACTTACGGGTTCTAACATCCTCCCCCACTTAAGAACATTCGTCCTCGAATGTCATACTAACCATGCAAGTGTTGTCTACGATACGGGAAATAAGTGAAGGTATTTCCTCTTCGTTTGCTTCTCCACTTCCCAAGTCTTGTTATCCTCTAAGGCCTGAATATCTGCCTGCATAGAATCTACCCATCTTTAGCCTTGATAACTTCTGAATAAGTAACAGGTTCCTTGAGTGTAGAAGTAGCAACAACATAGCATTGATATTTAAGAGATAAATGATCATAACTCAATATTTGCACACTGGATACTGTACATCTTTATTTAGGTTTAGAGACACAAAATCCTTCATCAGCGTAGGAGTTCGTATATGCCTAAAGGATCTTCTAGTAGAGTCTGTAACATTATGTTGAGGCATTTGAGCACTGTGTTCACTTGTCGTATTAGATTCACTAGCAGCCTGTTGGTCTAGGTATTCAAAACCAATATGACCATGTTCAGCCTGACCTTCATTTGATATTTCAATCTCTTCATGAGTATTTTCAGTTGGGCTTTCTTCTGCATTACGTCTATTTGGTACAGAAACTTATTGAGTGAAATATGGAAACATCATCTCTGATTCTGTCAAAGTGTCTATAAGCACTTGTTGTGGTTTAGAGTTTTTCTCATTTGAAAAAGGAAACATATTTTCTCTAAAAATAACATCCCTTAAAGAATGATTTATCTGTCAGATCAAACAATATATACCCTTCTTGTGTCTCTGAATAACCCATATGTACTGCTAACTTTAACCTTGGCATTATTTTGTCATGTTCAGGGAGACTTTCGGTAAACATAAATACCAAAGTATTCTCCAATGAGATAACATTGGCTTAAAACCATACAACCTTTCATAATGAGTTTGATGGTTAACCACACTGCTAGGTAACCTATTAATAAGATAAGCTGCAGCGAGTACACAATGTCCCCAGTACCTTAGAGGCATCTTGGCTTGAAATCTTAATGCTTTTGTAATTTCCAACAAATGTCTATGCTTTCTTCTAGAAACTCCATTTTGCTGTGGAGTATATGGACAAGTCCTTCGATGAATTATGCCCAATTCTTTAAATAATTTGTCACACATTGAATTAACACATTCTGTATCATGATTAGACCTCACCACTTTGACTGATTTCACAAACTGATTCTTAACATGTAGTAGAAACACTTTAGTAGAAGCACAAACATCTGAATTTTGTTTAAGTAAAAACAACCAAGTCATTCTTGAAATCATCAACAATTGTAAGAAAATACTGGCTACCATCAACAGTAGGCTAGTTTGGGAGTTCGAGTGGCGTATTCGGATTACACAGGAGTTACTGTCCGAGGCATAGCCGAATCTTCTATTGTAGCCGAGATTAAGCAGAGGCAATATGAACATCCTAACCTAGTTCGATACAGGGATACAACTCGGAAGCAGGAGCAGACCCCATTCGAACTTTTTCCCGATGGGATCTTATTGTTCAGAGGTAGATTATGTGTACCAAATATTGCAGGGTTACGGCAGCAGGTTTTGGGCGAAGCACATCATGCCCGTTTATGGGCCGAGTTCATCCCGGCTCATGGGAGTGCGTGGCAGTGGAAAATGTTGTGCGCTATTGACGTGGACCAGTAGAATCCTGCCATGTGGCAGTAATGCCCCTCAAATCTGCAAATGTGTAGAAAATTGGGCAGAATGTTCTAGTTCTTCCCCCAAACTTCAAACCTTCATTTCTCTCTCATTTTTTATCCAATTTGAGTGATTCAAATGGCTAAATTGTATAATTTTCTGAGAAGAACAACTTGGGAGCTTGATAAACTGATTTTGGTGCGCCGTTTGAGGTAAATATCGTGATTTTTGCTACTGTGTTGTTGTTATTCCAACAAACTTTCTTATGCGATTTCTTCCTCATATGACCTCCGTTTTTAAAATGGTTTTCACCACTGAATTCCTTATTACTTGGGGAACCTTTTCACGTAAAAATTTTTAGGTTTTCGATTATTTTTTCGGCGACAAAAATTTTGGACCATTTTACCCTTTTTATCGAATTGATTGATTTTAGTGTCATTGGATTCATTATATATATATATATATATATATATATGTATGTATGCATCATGTGTGCAACAAGAGGTTCCAACACTTAGAAACAAATTGAAGAAAGAGCAAAATTAAGAATGCTCTCGGGTTGCTATAGTAACCCGAGAGCGAAATTCAATTTTTTTTGAGTTTTCGATTATTTGACGATTCAAGATTGTTATATTGGCCCGCCTAAGTGGCGTAGAGGCGTTAGTTGGTCAAGAAAATGCTTGGTTCGACGGATAGGAAGGTGTGGTTCTTGTAAGGAGCTTTAAGGGTATGTTAATCTCTAGCTTAATTCTTGTTAATTAAAGCTTGTGGGTGTGTTAAGGGTGTGTTCTAATGAAGGTAAAACATGAAAAAAAGGGTTGGTTACTAATTGAATTTTGAATTTCGAATTTGGGGTTGGAATTGAGGACAAGTTGCTTATGATGATATATGGATTTATAGTTATCTGTTTATGTTTATTTGTTATGAAATAGTCTTTGTGGGGTGAAATAAGTATTGGGAAAAATTATATTAATGTTTATATGAAAGTTAGCTTGAATTGGAGTCCCGTCGAAGGTATAATTTTATGTTTTAGCATTGGTGGTTTGCATTGGGCGTTGGAGTGATGTATTATGGTTCTTGGAGTATATAGGAAGGCCTGAATATGGTAGATATAAGTTTGGATCACTGCTGCCCTGTTTTACTAATTTACGTCATAATAGCGTTTTGTGGTATTTTGATGTTGTGGTGGTATTGAAAAAGGTTTATTGATGTTATAAGTTGTTGTTGTTGTTGTTGTTGTTGACTGATTATCTGAGCCGAGTTGAATTCTCGGCGCGGCGTATTTTAAGGGGAAATACTGCCGAATTTTTTATAAATTTGGAACTAAAAAGCTAGGATTTATGACCCACTAAGATTATTAATCGTTGGCGTTATTGTGATTCGTGTAGACGTGGGAAATCCGGAAGAATAAATTGGATTGGTCTTGAGTTGGAGTTAGTTAGAGAAAGAAGTCAAGGTATGTAAAGGTTTCCGGTCTCTTGGCATGAAATAGTACGTTTGGTTTACGTCAAATATTTGAAAAATCCCTCTT
>JAOTQJ010182127.1:0-22986 GCA_025642045.1 Solanum sejunctum | reverse complement strand
CATTCATATCATATCTCATGCTTTGGACCTTCGATTCCTTAAGAAACCATAATCGGACATTTTATCAAACACCTTGGGTGTGTGAAATGGGGGTAAAAGACCATGCAATTTAGAGATGAAATCAAGCAAAAAAATTTGTTATAAAACTATCAATCAATACTCGCAACAGGCCCCAATACATTCATATCAAAATCCCCTCATCAAATCCAACATTAGATCCAAGATCTAGAACTCAAAACATGCTTAAACAACCATACTTTCGAGAACATAAACCACTGTGCAATAAATTTCTCAATATACAAGACGCACATGGAAAATCCACTTTTAATCATACAAGGTTAGTAAAAAGAGGTTTTAGGCACCACGGGTGGAAGGACCCAATGGTTCAACATCACATACCTTGACTTTGGAGAACCTTTGAAGGAGATTGGAAATGGAGACTTGAAGCTTGAGTGAGATCCTTGATGAAATCCTTCAGATTGGTCTTGAGTTTAGGACTTCAATTTAGGAGCAAAAATTTGGTTAAGTGTCTTGGTGAGTATTGGGGAATGTTTAAGGTGATATAAGGGTCAAATAAGGCTAAGTATAGGTAAAAACACATTTGGGAAAACTTAGGCCCAACACTTAGAACAATCTGGATGGATTAAGAGAAATAGTGCAGAATTTACACCTCTTCGCGTCGCGAAGAGGTTGCAGACCATCAATGGAAATTGCACCAAGTGCAAATTTCATTAATTTATTACTTTGCTTTAAAATCGAGGTTAGACCCTTGTACCCCTAATTTGAAACTCCTGAACAAGAATCTAAAGTCAAATTTTCAAAATAACAAAAGATTTTTTTATATATAGAAATTAAAATTCTAGGCATTCCGAGGCACATTTTTGGACACTTTTTGGGGTCATTTCACTATGTAAGCAAGGTTATTTTCAAGCATGTTTTACTACAATCATTGTTCATGCATACCATATTGCTATTATGCTAACTATTGCTCATGATTATGTATTTTGATTATATTACCTATCTCTTGTTGCATTGCATCCTACATAATTAGTACATTCTAGCGTACTAATGCATATTCTATGTCTACATGATATCACCATGTAGGTACAGGAGCCCCGCTTGAGCATCTCCACGTGGCTACTACGATTTCACTGAAGATGTTTGGTGAGTCCTCCATTCCGGGGACGTTGCCTATTAACTCTTGGTATGTATTTAAACTATCTTACTTTTATGTATACTTTGACTACAAGGGTGAGCTCGATTACTTGTCTTGGCCCCCGCTAAGTATCTATCTATGTGTAGAGGTGTTGTTGGACATGTTATGTATCTATACTATGAGTCTTGACTCTCTTGTTTCTTGATGTTTATGACATGGAGGTTTACCCTTAGTCCTATTTTCCCTTGTTTATGCTTATCGGTTATTGTCATTCTAATTGGTTCTGCAACCAAGGATGTGCAATGATATGCTATGAGGCTTATTTGGGGTTCCTTCGGGTTCCCATTCGTCGGTCACATCTAAGCCCTAGGCTTGGGTCATAACAGTAAGAAATAAGCTTGGAAATTTGAAATTATTGATGTTTATGAAGAGGTCATACGACTCATAAGATAGACTATGTCCTGTAAAGTGGTTTCACAGAATCTGGCAGACTTGAAGTAAATTGGGATCTTCCTGAAGTTCAATCTATGACTTATCAAATGACCAGTAAAGTCCTTTAGGAGTTGTAGAAGATCTCGTGGAATGGGAATCAGTAAAAAAAAAGGGTCTATGAATTTTGGAAAAAGTCCTTCAAATGAAACCTATCTATGGCTCATAGAATGTTTTATAGCTTTTAGATGGGGTCTCATAGACTTGTTCATCAAGGATTTTAATATTGGTCAATTTGACCTTTTCTATTTTTGAAATCTAAGGTATGCCATTTTTACTCTATCAATGTTCCTTATCAACTTATACAACCCTAATTCATCTCATTCCTTCTCATTCCAAGAATACTCTGAGTCTCAAAACTCTCTCAAGCTTTTCATGGGTTTCAAGTAGAGGGTGTAAGCTAGGGTTTTGAATCCTTCATCTCCAAATCAAGTTTCCACCACCATTATTACACCAAGGTATATGGGTTTGATTGTGGGAACCTTTCTCCCCTTAAGTCCAACCAATCTTCTTCAAAAACTATATGGATTTATAGATTATTCTATGTGTATTTATGAACTCTTGATTATGGTGATATAATTATGCATTATACATATGGTTTCTATTTGGGTTCTCCAAGTAATGATTTTGTTATACTAAAAATACTGTTGGGGTTTGATACGGTGATGGGTTTCAAGATATTAAAATCATGTACTCTACGATGCTATGAAATACTATGAAAGAACTTATGGGTTTTAGTTGGTTTTCATCATACCCAAAACAAGGGTTTAATTATAATAATGGTGGGTTAATTTGAATAACTTTAGATGAATTTATTTTACTTCTCTTTTGTTTCCTACTCTTAAATGGCATGATTTTAAGTACATGATGGGTTTTAAGATATTAAGACTTAGCTATTTTAGATTTTTTATCTTTTGAGAGTAAGCCCAAGAGATGTCTTGGCCTTCGTTCCACTCATATTGGAAGTGCTGTTGGATATGGAAGTTATGTATTGAGCTTGACTCCTATTATCTTTATGTAATTGTTAAGACTTCCCTTTGTCCTTTTTCCCTTCTATTCTTGTTTTATGTTCATAGATGTGATGGAAGTCCCAAGTCCCTAAATTCCCCGATACCATGAGTCATACTTACCCATCCCTTAGATTTATTTTCTACGTGGTTCATGCAAGTACTATTCCCTATATTATCCCTATAGCGTGAGCCCAAAGCCCCGCTTCCCTTGGATATTATATGTTTTGTGCTAATTTTTCTTTTATGTTTCCGCTAAAGCGAAGGATGTGTTATGCACTCTTAAGAGGCTTGTTTGGGGATCCCCTCGGGTTCCCATTCACTGTGTCATATTTATGCCCTAGGCTCGGGTCATGACAATATGCATTACTAACCCTTACCTATTAGACCCAATACAACCTCTCCTTTGCTAGTTTGGTTGATTAGACGAGAACACACCAATCGAATCCTGTTAGTTATTCTCTTTTCCTATTCATCACTACCTTGGTCCAGTTAGTAATATTAGGCGGGTTCTAATGTTGGCTACCTCTAGAAAAAATTCAGCACAAAGAAATTTAATTAATACATGCATACACACTTTCTAAGAATTATCAATTATCCAGTTTTACTTTGTTAGTTCTCCATGATTCCCACTACCCTAGTTGTGGATTTAGCTACTCATGCTTTGCGTAGATGCACAAATTATAATTGAGAAAATATAATTGAACACTTGCACAACATAATTAAGAAAACCAAGTCTAACTTCAATAAGAATCGTAAGATTCAAGATAAAATTCAAATACAAGTGTTCTAAAAGACTCTCCAATGTTATCTCACTATTTTCTCTCCTAATTACTGAGTTCTCTAAGTACCAGGCAAATAACAAAAAAAATATTTATAATAAGTAAAGTATAAGTCCTATGAAAAGAAGGCTATGACGCATTTTAGGAAATGGTTCACATCTTCATGATCTATGTGACGCCTTAGATCTAAAATAAGATTTCCTTCCCTAACAGGAGATCTTTTGCTCTTATAGATCATGCCACAACTAAGAAGAATGGATCAAAGAGCTCCCACACCCGAGGAGCTCCCATTCCATCCGATTCCTCAAGCTCCAAGAGAGGAAGGGGTTACGCATGTCCAATACTGAAGCGTCATCTCTATGTTGGCACAAGCCTTAACCATACTATTAAACCAAGGAGCCTAAGCTCCACATGCTCCCACCCCGACTTCAAGAGTTAGGGATTTCATAAGGATGAATTCTCCAATATTCTATGGCTCCAAAATAGAGGAGGACATCCAAGAGTTCATTGATGAAATATACAAAGTGCTTACTATCATGGGGGTAAGTTCGGAGTATAAGGAAAAACTTGCAATGTATCAGCTCAAGGGTGTTGCGCAAGTTTGATGTACTCAATGGAAACTTGAGAGGGAGGATGATGATTCCATCCCATGGGAGGAGTTTAAGACCACCAATTGATTCTTCCCTATTGAATTGAGAGAATCAAAGATTATAGAATTCATGAGCCTCAAGCAATGCATTATGAGTGTGAGGGAGTATTCCCTGAAGTTTAACAATCTCCCAAATATTCTCATCACTTGGTTGCCGACTCTAGGGAAAGCATGAACAAGTTTTTGTCAGGGGTATTCAACTTGGTAAATGATTTTACGCACCACTAAACTTTTAGGTGATAGCGTTATCTCGGCTTATGACTTATGCTGAGCAACTTGAAGGGTAGAAGCTTAGGAAGAGAACGGGTGGGGAGTCCAAGAGGGCTCGGTATAATGGTGGTTTCCAAGGTGCTAAGGGTGGTTGTTTCCAATAAGGTCACAAATTCAAATACCAAGGTCCTTCAATTCTCGAAACAAAAGGTTTGCTAATGATAGGGTGCTTAGCACCAAGGTTCAAGGTGGGAATGGTAGTATGACTCTTCCAAGGTGCCCAAAATGTGGGGAAAATCATGGTGGCAAATGCTTGAGGGATTCGAATGCTTGCTTTGGGTGTGAAAGAGTAGGCCATAAGCTTATCGATTGACCCTATGCTCAAAACATGGGAAAGGATGTTCGTCCCCAAGAAAAAGTTACTCAAGTTGATCAAAGGGCAAAAGGAGGCCAACATGGGGTGCTCCATGTCACAATAGGTTCTATGTACTTCAATGGAGACAAGGAGTAAGGAGGTGTCCAATGTTGATAGTGGTATGTTAAAGGAGACAAGGAGTAAGGAGGTGTCCAATGTTGATATTGGTATGTTAAAGGTTTATTATTATGATATGTATGCTTTATTGGATATGGGTGCTACTCTATCTTTCATTACTTCTTTTGTTGCTAACTATCTTCATGTGTGTCTCAAGTTGTTACGTGAACCTTTGAGGTATCTACCCCATTGGTGAGTCAATTATTGTTAGAAGGGTTTATAGGGGTTTTCCCATTTCTCTATTGCATAAAGTGTTACCTTGTGGTTTTGTTGAACTTGACATGGTGGATTTTAATGTCATTCTTGGGATGGATTAGTTACTTGAATTTCATGCTTCCATTGATTGTAGAACTCATAGAATTAAGTTTCAATTTCCTAATGAGCCCATCTTTGAATGGGAAGGTAATAATTCAGTGTTTAAGGGAAGGTTTATTTCTTGTCTTAAGGCCCAAAAATTGATTGCCAAGGGTTGTATTTACCATCTTTTAAGAGTTTGGGATATTAAGTCTAAAGTCCTTCATATCGAGTCAGTACCCGTTGTCAGTGAGTCTCGTGATGTCTTTCTCGATGAACTTCCCAGTGACCCTCCCAAAAGGGTGATAGATTTTGGTGTAGATCTCCTCTCTGATAGTCGACCCATTTGCATTCTTCCTTACCATATGGCCCTGACGGAGTTAAAGGAGGTAAAAGACCAATTGAAGGATTTATTAGAGAAGGGTTTGTAAAGAAGAAAGATGGATTACTTAGAATATACATCAACTACCAGCAACTCACTAACATCAGAATAAAGAACAAGTATACTTTGCAAAGGACAGATGACCTATTTGATTAACTACAAGGGACTAGTCATTTTAATAACATTGATCTTAGGTCTGAATAATACCAAATGAGCGTAAGGGAATATGATATTCCCAAGACATCCTTTTAGGACTAGATATGGGTCCTATGAGTTTGTAATGATGTCATTTGGCTTGAATAATGCACCGCACTATTTATGCATCTCATAAATAGGATCTTTAAACCATACCTCAACATATTTGTGGTGGTCCTTATAGATGACATGTTGATTTACTTCAGGAGTGAAAAAGAGTATGTGAAGCATTTGAGAGTAGAAGCGATAAGAAATTGACCTAGGCCCTTGAATCAAAAAAATATTAGGAGTTTCTTGGGCTTAGCGGGGTATTACCGAAGGTTTGTTAATTGTTTCTCCTCAATTTCTTTACCTCTGACAAAATTGACGCAAAAGAAGGCAAAATTTGTGTGGACGATGAATGTGAAAAAAGATTTCAAACATTGAAATATAAGTTTACATCAGTTCCTATTTTGGCTCTACCAGAAGGGTTGGAAGGGTTTGTGGTTTATTATGATGCTTCAATGGTTGGTTTGGGGTGTGCATTAATGCAAAATGGCAAAGTCATAGCATATGCTTCTCGAAAATTGAAGGTGCATGAGCGTAATTACTACACCCATGATCTTGAGTTAGCGGCCATGATATTTGCTTTTAAAATATAGCATAATTATTTGTATGGAATTCATGTAGATGTATTCACTGACCACAAAAGTCTATAATATGTGTTCACACAAAGGAATCTTAATGTGAGGCCAAAAAGGTGGTTAGAAATCTTCAAGGACTATGACATGAGTGTGCAAATCATCCCGGCAAAGTTAATATTATAGCCGATGCTCTAAGTAGAGTGTCCACGGGAAGTGTAGCTCATATTTCTTATGGCAATAAGGAAGTGGCTAGAGAAGTTCACCGGTTAGCTAGGTTGGGAGTTAGGTTGAATGACGTTGAAAATGGAGGTGTAGTGGTTATTGATGGTTCTAAATCTTCTTTGGTTCAAGAGGTCAAGTCCATCAAGACCATGACCCCGCCTTATTGAAAGCTTTGGAGAAGGATTATAAAGTGGAGGTCTTCTCACAGGGGGGTGATGATGGTCACACTCCAATAAGAAAGTGATCGCTATCAATAATTAACCTAACAGAGGTTAGGGTCGAATCGACATGGAATACAGTAGCTTGACTATAGGATTTCACTACTAATCATTCTTAGTATCTATAACTACAATCTATTAAAAAGGGGGGAGGGGGTTGTGATTCAAAAACAACATAAAAAAAATGCTAACTAGATTATAGGAAAATGCTCAATTATGGGAACAACTTGGGAATTGTGTTCCCCATGGTTCGTTGACTAGATTACCCTAGATAATATAACTACAATTAGTGGATTGCATTCAGGATGGTAACTTAGGTTCTTCCAGCCCTCTTGTAAAGGTGAAGGTCGAATTTTACAATGGCCCTTGGTTGACTACCATGGAGTGCCAACTAACTGTTACTTATTGTCCTAGTCAACCTCCCCTTTGTAAGGTTTGGTCAATTAGACGGGAAAACATCAACTGAATCCTGTCATCTACTTCCATTTTTCTATTCGTCACTACCTTGGTCAGGATCGTGTGATCAGGGTTTGGTGTTGGCCACTACCAAACAACATTAATCATGAAGGGAAATAAACAATATATGAAAAACCCTTATCATAAATATGCACAAATACTAGGTCATTTTAATTCAACTACCCATGGTTCCCACAACGCCAAGCTGTAGGTGCTTAGCTACTCATGGCTAAAGCAAAACACAAAAAAATGCAAATAAGAGACATAGTTGAGAGTTTCACCAATAACAATAGAAGTGATAGGCACCATGAGGTGCGAACCCACAAGATTGATTAATCCATAATGAGTACAAGGCAAGATTTACAATTCCGCAAAGTGTGCTTTCCCAAAGAAAACACTAATCTACTCTAAAACCTAAGAAAAGCTACAAAATTCTATTGAGAGATGTCTACTGCTTGAACTCTTTCAAAATATACCTAACTTAAACTATTTATAGTGTGTACAAAACAACCCTAAAATTTATACAGAAAAGCTGGCATCTAATAAATTTTGCAGTTATGACAATAGTACGACCTTCAAGTCATAGTCGAGGTCTCGTATCAGGATCTTGGCATCCTGAACTAAACTGGTATGACCCACAGGTATGAGTCAATGTTTGGGCCATGATTCATATGTTGATCACGTAGTCTTGTTCTTCAGTTTTTAGTCTAACATTTTGGTTCTTTGATTCTTGCTACGAGTCCACCTGTATGAGTCGTAGAGTGACTTACGACTCATGGGTTGGGGCTTATAGGGGTGACCTTCACTTGGCAAATTTCTGATTTTTGGTCTCTGATTCCTGCTATGACTTGTAGGTGTGATCGTATGGCCTATGCTTCAGCAAAATCTGCAATTTTTCTTCAAAATTTGCAACTTTTCTTCAAAATCATGCCAACCTAACTTTTCTACAAGATTAACACAAAAGCACATCAAGATACTAAAAAGTCACTTTAAGAACTCACAAAATCCTTTGTTTCAGGCACCAAATGTGTTGTATTTTGACAACAGATCAACACCGTTAACTTAGAATTATTGTTTGTCCTCAAGCGACGACTCAATCTACATAGACAAAGAGAAATACATAGCAACTAGACTAATGGCATACATATAAACTTCTTTGATTCAGGTACCCAACTATGATTTTCAAAACAGGATTGTAAAATTATTTAGCAAATAGGAACATAATAGGATACCTAAAAATCCAACCATGATATGTTAAGGAGCATCAACCTTCCACAATCACTGGTATAGTCATATGCTAATCAAGTAGTACAAATGCCCCCATTAGAAAGAAGTCCCTAATACTCACTCAAGCACATTCAAAAATCAGGGACTGAGGAAGCATTCTCACTCTCACGATTAAAATTCATGCACAATGACTAACACCATAAGCTTGCCACTATACTCATTTTTCAGTTTAGTTCAAAAGTGGATTGGGATCACTTTAGGACTTATTGTCTTGTAACATAGGCTCACGGGGCTTTGGTATGGTATTTTGGGCAAATGGTAACTAAAAGCTATCCTTGAATCATGTTTACCAGCACTTTTTGCTTTCATAATCCAACCCTTTCACCAACTCCTCCCTTATTTCCCCCTTTTTAAGCTTTTCCCAGGTTCACTCTTTCACTTTCAGTTGTGCCTTCATTTTGAGCTCATTTTTGCTAATCTTTTCAACTCACAACACTCTTTTCTTTCTTTCCTTCACTTGTCTCATGAATATTTATTTTCTTTCTTTTCACCTCAACTAACTACCTCATTTTTGCTACTTTACCACAATAAGGGCCACCCTCAACTTAGGCTTTTAGACTAAAGTGAAGTATACAATATGTAAGCCTCAAACCAGTGCCACCAATATATCCACCCTCAACTTAGGCTTTTAGCCTCAATCAAGGTTCACATGTTCAAAGGTAGATCACAACCAATATTTTTATATTTCATAAAAGGAGGTGAAGTTAGAAAGGTGTTAAGAAAAAATATGAGTACAAAAGAAGCTCAATCATTTAGAACAAGGGATTTACTAGTTCATTTGGTAGGTCATTTAGGCAAAAGTGGGGTTACTATAAGAACAAAGGCCTAAGATCACTTCCAAATCAACCAATTCACCAAACTAATCTTAGAGTACTAGGGCAAGTTCTGAGTCCATAGCAATGCATCAAAATAATCTCACAATATACATGACATTTGCATCCACAATTAAGTATAGACTCACAGGTCATGCTTTCAGTCTCAACTTACCTTCACAATATCAGAACAAACATTGCATTATACTCAAAAAATGTATGAACGCATTAATAATCACAACCTCAAAAGTTTTGAGGGTACACAATTTTGCATCAAAAGTTTAAAGGAAAGCTAACTATATATATGCCAAAATACATCATTACTATGCATTTACAAATTATCTATGCTTCCTAAGACATGCCGGTTCAACAGAAAATTAAACATCCACAAGGAAAAAGAAACATGACAAGAAAACCTTGGGATCAAAAATAGGGGAAGATGTGGACTTGAGGCTACTCAAACTTCACCTTAATCCATAACTTCCACCGCCCCACCAAAAGATGATACTGTGTCCTCAAAGTAAATACAAAACAAGAACAAAACAAAAATAAAAGTTCAAAGTAAAAGTAAAAATAACATCCGACATAAACATAATTAAAACAAAATGAAAAACCACATAAAAACAAGATTATCTAAAAAGAGAACACAGTATCCAAAATATCAAGATAAAACTAGGGTCAAAAGAAGTCAAACATCTTGTGGTCATACATTAGTCTCGATCTGATCAGTAGGATCTTGAGGTTGTCTCTCCTCCTTTGTTGCAGTGCCAAAAGTACCTTCTCCAGGTGGAGTGTATTGTGCTTGGTCTCTGTGAATAGATGCTAATAAAAGCAACTCCTACACCACCTCCTCAGGTATGGGATCCTCCTTCTCCTCAGATCTTGGCGTCCTTGGGGTCAACTCTGGATCAGCATGCTATAGAGGTCTTTTCCCTCTGGTGTTAGGTCAGTCGGCAAGCTAATCAAATGTCTCATCTCCTACCGGTGCTCCCTTTGGGGCTAGAATAAGGGCTACCAGCATCTGTAGTAAGTTGGCCTTGAACCTGGACAACTCCTCATTCATTGCACTTATATTGGCAGGCCTAGCACCCTGGACTCTAGCCTCAAACGCATCAACCCGTGCATCAACTGCTTGGACTCTATCATCAACTAAATCTTTAGAAAATGCCTTTATCCTTTCCTTAGAGTCCCGAACTGACTGGTCAACCATCGGCCGTACCTGTGTTGATAATTCTCACAGCTTCCCATCTGCTACAATAACCTTGCACAATAAAGCCTAAAATGCAATAGCCGAGAAAAGAGGGTCAACCGGTAAAAAAGGAGATGTTGGTGCTGGAGTGCTAGATGAAGGTGTTGACTTGATCTCAGCTATAGGTGTGGGCTCTGTAGTGGCCGGAGTAGTCCTTTTAGTAGCAGGAGATAGAGCTGGGACCTGAAGATCTACGAGGAAAGGCTCTGGGATAGGAGGAGCTGGGTGTGGTAAGGACACTGGGTTCTCATCAGCCTTTATCAAGCTTGGATCCATAGTACATATAGCCTTCACATGAGGGTCCTGGTGGGGTTCGATAGGAACACCTACTACACTTCATAGTCAATGAATAAGAATTGGAAATGGCAGTGAGGAATTCATCTGAGTTGCAGCCTCGTGGATTTGCTTAGATATAATCTGAGCCCAATTAATAGAATAACCAGCTAGGATATTGGCTAATAATACAACCCACTCAAGGGTGATTATATTATCCACAAAAGTTGGCCTAATAGGCCAGCGGATAATAGAACACCAAAACTTGGCCTAGAATGACAGGTCTGCCTTCACAATCAAGTCCACATGGTTTTTGATCCATTTAGGTTCCACACCCGAATTGTAGATCTGAGTCGCAATCCATCATAACAACTTCGTCCTGATCCAAACATCCTCCCTAGTAACCTCTCTTCTCATATTATTGATTTGATTATCATACTTGATGACTAGGGTGCTCTATAGATGGGCCCAAATTGTACTCGATAGATTGTTTCCTCCGAGATATTAACCTTCCTTCCCCTGACTGTCACCACTCGTAGCCTCAGCTGCTCGATTGGCTTCTTGTTCTTTGGCAGCCCCTGGTGGACAGTAGCTAGAAAATCTGAATAGAACTCATGGACTATGTAAGGAGCATATTTGTCTAGCTGCTGCTTAATCCAACAAAGCTCGTGCCCTACTATGCTAAACCTGGACTCCTTGTGAAATTGTTGGACTAGGTTACCATGCCCCTTATATTCTATCCCCTGGTCATAGATCTCTTTCATGCTTGCAACACACCATTTGGGTTCGGCCAAGGGCTAAGACTGGGCGTCCTCCTGCTCAGGCTGATAAGTGCTCTCAGACTCTGACCCGGAGCCAGAATGTATAGGAGTCATCTGCGGTGAACTACTCCCCGAGTCATTTTTCTCTCCTTCTTGTACCTCCTCTTTAGATTGGGAGTAACTTGTAACTTCCATAAGCTTCTGAGTTGTATGGGCTCGAGTTTGAGGGACATTGACAAAACAGTCAATCCTGACCCTATGGACTTCAACTGAACCCTCGGACCTCTCAGTCTAGAAAGACTCATCCACTAGTCTTTGCCTGAATGTTTGGATAGCCCTTTTTTCTTTGAGCGACATGATATATGCAATATAACAAAAAATCCATGTAAGCATTAAGACAATTTACTTACTTAGCATATAACAAAGAACAAAACTAAATAAAGGGAAAACAAGAGTTGATAAAACTACAGATGTACAGGTACGACTTGTAGGTTGACATACGATTAATATACTAGCCTTGTAGAACTAGTTATGCCTTTAATAATGCTTTTCGATCATAGACATGAGATATAGTTACAACTCGTAGAATGGCCTACGAGTCATAGCCTTTGTCTCGTACCTATTTTCAGAAATATTTTCAAAATTCAGCTAAGTCTACGAGACTATACCAAGTACTATGAGTCGTATATGAGTCTCGTATGATAAATGTGAAGGAATTGCAAGTGACTAATGCTTGCTACGAGGGACCACTATGACTCATATAAGAACTTACGAGTCATAAGAGTGCCTCATAACTGAGCACAGAACTACGTACAATGCCTACTGATTTCTCACTCAAGGCAAAAATTCATCAACAAATCTCAACACATTTAAATCATAAGGAGAAAAGTAAGACTAAACGATGCATATTCAACTCCAAACTAATATTGGCAAAATGAAATGACCATTAACCCAGGAGTTGAGATCAAGTTTACAATTTTTCAAGCATACCAAACATAAAACACATTCCAAAACAACACATGGCAATCATATCATATTCCAAAAGAAGTGTAATCATCATTTACAATGATTCAATCACAACTCACATGTTCAAACACAAACAATCACACCCATACTATCTAAATTTCAACTCGATAACCGTTCCAACCCTATATGAGAAACAACAATGAGACACAAACCAAAAACTTATCAATTTCATACTCATAACAATCCATTCCAAAATCTTCACAAGGCTCAATTCATAACTCAATCATTTTGAAAGACAACAAACCATAAATTACAAGCTTAGCCCAATAAAGCAATGCATGGCATATTCATGCATGATCAGACAAAACCTATAATCATATAGGGAACAAGCTTATCAATAATAATCATAAAAGGAAATCAAAAAGCTCACCAATTGAATTGAAAAGTGAACCAAAATAAGGAGAGATGACTTTTGTGTCAAAAAACCTAGGATTTGGTACCCTTTGTTGGAATCTTCGCCGGAAAATGACATGGACAATCATGATTTTTTGTTGGAGGTAGATCAATAAGATGGGAAAATGATTTTCGATTGTGTTTAGGGTTAGAAAATAGGGGAATTGGGGTCAAATATTATTTTGACCCCCTCTTATAACAATCCAGGTCAAATTTTAAAATGCCCTAGATCGAGGCTACGAGACCCCGACTACAAGTCATAGGTCATCCTATGGCTCATAGGTCCCTGTCTTATACCTAACCTAGTACTTAGCAAAAATTCAAAAATGATACCTGAGTACTACGAACTCCTCTTACGACTTATAGGGCATCCTACGAATTATAAGGTTGACTCATTGTATCTTTGCCAAGTTCAGATGCTCACTATTTCCCCGTACAAGGCATGACTATGAGTCATAGTAAAGACTACAACTCGTAGGCCTGCTCGTAGGAGCTACTGCAAGTCTAATTTTTTCAGATCCTCAGTTCTTCCACTTTTTACCTACAAACTAAGCCTCAAAGCACAGAAGTCCTCAAAATTATCACAATTGCATCATTAAGTCTAACTGTAAACCTAACTACTACTACTACTCTAAGTCTCAAACAAATAAATAATTAGCAAATTGCTTTATTTGTCTCCCAAGAAGTGCCTCATTTAACGTCGTGGCCCAACTTTGTCATCTTCCTTTGTAAACTATCATCGAGTGTCCACACCTCTCTCTTGCATTCATCTAGGTGTTTCATGGTTGGCAAATATTAAACACAACTTTTGCATCTTTAACCCTGAACCATAGTTGACCTGAATCCATATTTACTAGCTCCCTACCAGTGGCCAAAAAAGGTCTTCCCAAGATGATGGGCACCTCAAAATCAACTTCGCAATCGAGGATCACAAAATCTACCAGAAAGATGAACATACCAACTTTAACAAGCACATCCAAAAGGATTCCCTCCATCTTTTTAATGGTTCGATATGCCATAAGCAACCTCATTTATGTTGGGGTAGGAGTACCAAGGCTGAGCTTTTTGAACACTGCAAGATGCATTAAATTGATGCTTGCTCTTAAGTCGCATAATGCTCATTCAAATTCAACATCGCCAATAGTGCAAGGTATGGTGAATGCCCCGGGTTTTTGCCACTTCTGGGTGAGACATTTAGTCATAATCACACTATATTATTGGAGTTCTTGGGAGAACTCCTGGCTTAAAGTGTGTTTCTTGGTGACTAAATCCTTCATATATTTAGCATAACTGGGCATTCTCTCCAGTGCTTTTAAGAGAGGGATATTGATGGAGTGTTGCTTCAAAGTTGAAAGGAAGTGTTTGAATTTAACCTCCTCTTCATTTTTTTGAGCCTTTAAAGGAACAAAGGAGGAGGTTTTAGGATGGATTCACTTTGTCATGCTCCCTTATCTCTTCTTGTTTCATCCCAACACCCTTTGGATCTTCTCCCTCAACTTTAGCTTTGCCATTAAGACCCTTCTTGATGACTTCATCCACCATAACTAGCATAGGGGGATCTATTATACTCTTTCCACTCCTTTTCATCACTACTATGTGATTCCATTCATTTTTTCAATTCTGAATTGCATTACTTGGTAGTGTGCCCTTTTGGTGTTGGTTCAATTGTAAAGACACTTGCCCAAACTGTTGTTCAAGTTGCTTGATTGCCACTGAATGAGACTCTATCATTTGATTGATACTAGAGATATCTGCTTTCATTCCCTTCAGGGTCTTATCTTGATGGTCTACTCATTTTGACAACTTTTCAAACATATTTTCGATCCTAGAATTGTTGTATCCGATATCACAATTGTGTGGTGACACATAAGGACCGCTTCTGTAGCCTTTTCTTCTCCCCTTTTCCAAGTGTGGCACTCTCCCTCTCTCGTAGTATCCACCCCTATTATCTATACATCCCAATATGGTTTATGTTCCGACCTTGATTCTCGGAATCTTGCCTCCATTAGTCCTAATTGGACCTTGAGAGGTTGTTCTAGCAACCCACTACTTGTTTGCTTAAATAACAGGCATTCTCGTGAAAGAATTGATCATCATATGTAGGAATACTTAGGGGATGGTGAGATATTGCCTTCACGTTAACTTGGTTTTGCTTCAAAACCAAATCCATGCTCGTACAGAGTTGAGCAAGTTGCTCCATAATCTCTTCATTCACTTTCTTTTGCTCACTATTTGTGGTAACCGCACAAGAACTCTTTGTATTACCATGTTCACTCTGACTATATGCTCTGTTGCTCTTCACCACTTGCTCCATTCTTCCTGTAACTAACTCAAATGATTAATCAAGAAAAACACCTACCATTATCGTGTTAGCACATGCTTTACTATTATCGTCAAATGCTCTGTAAAAGATTTTGACCAAAGCATCATCAACAATCTTATGATCAGGGAGAATTCTCAAGAATTTCCATATTGTGCTAAGATAGTCTCTAGGCAATTGCTTGAAGTTATTAATTTGGTCCTTAAGCTTAAGCTTCTTCGACCTTGGGAAACATCTTTCTAGGAACACCCTTTATAGCCCAGCCAAACTCATGATGGTACTTGGAGGGAGTTCAGACAACCATATTGTTGCATAGCAAGTCAGTGACAATGGGAACACTCTCAATCCAATAGCATCAATAGAAATATTTTGTGTTTCCATGATACTTTTGCATATGAAGACAACATTTTGGAGATGACAGTAGGGATCCTCAGACGGTAACCCCATGAATAAGCCATAGTTTTGGAATATTTAGAGCAATCCACTTGAGACTACAAACTTAGCCTCTGCCGGTAGAGGGGCCAATACTATAGAGACATTCACATCCATCGCCATAGGGATTAATCGGTATAGATCTAGTTTAAGCATTTGCATTAAAATCACTAAGCTGTGGTCGGTTAACCCTTGGTGGTGGATTCTCCTCTCTTCTTAAGTCTTCTTTATTTGCATGCATATCTCCTCAACCTCAATGTCTTCATTCACTCGTCCATTCTTCTTGGTAGTCGATGGACCTCCAAATTTAGGGGAGCTAAGGGATTGCCTTGACTCTTTGTGTTGGGCACACAACTTAGTATACCCTTTAAAAAAAATCAAATAACAAAAACAATGCAAAAGTAAAGTAAAACAGACTCTAGAAATTAATAATAGAATTAACTAATAGTGATATCAAATTAAACCTAGCCGTATTCCCAGGAAACAGCACTATAGTTTCATGATGATGCTCACGCTCTAAGAAGAAAGTAGTCGCTATCAGTAATCAACCCAATAGAGGTTAGGGTCGAATCCACAGGAAATACAGGAGCTTGACTATAGTATTTCACTACTAATTATTCCTAGTATCTACAACTACAATCTCTAAAAAGAGGGGGGGAGGGGTTGTGATTCAAAAACAACATAAAAAAAATGCTAACTAGATTACCGAAAATGCTCAATTTTGGGAACAACTTGAGAATTATGTTTGCCTTGGTTCTTTGATTCGATTATCCTAGATAACATAACTACGATTAGTGAATTGCATGTAGGATGGTAACTTAGTTTCTTTTAGCCCTCTTATGAAGGTGAAGGTCGAATTTCACCATGGCGCTTGGTCGGCTACCATGGCGTGCTAACTAACCATTACCTATTGTCCTAGTCCACCTCCCCTTGGTCAGGTTTGGTCGATTAGATGGGAAAACATCAGATGAATCCTATCATCTACTTCCCTTTTCCTATTTATCACTATCTTAACCGGGATCATGATAGTAGGCAGGGTTTGATGTTGGCCACCACCAAACAGTATTAATCATGAAGGGAAATAAATAATACATGCAAGACCCTAATCATAAATATGCACAAAATCTAGGCCATTTAAAGTCAACTACCCATGGTTTTCACAACTCCAAGTTGTGGGTGCTTAGCTATTCATGGCTAAAGCAAAACACACAAAAATACAAATAAGAGACATAGTTGAGAGTTTCACCAATAACAATGGAGGAGATAGGGGCCACGAGTTGCAAACCCACAAGCTTAATTAATCCACAATGAGTACAAGAAAAGATTTGCAATTCCATAAAATGAGTCATCCCAAAGAAAACACTAATCTACTCTAAAACCTAAGAAAAGATTCAAAATTCTATTGAGAGATGTCTATGTTCGAACTCTTTCCTAAAAGAACTAACTTAAACTACTTATAATGTGTATAAAACAGACCTAAAATTAATGTAGAAAAGACATCTGGCATCTGATAAATTTTGCAGTTATGACTCGTAGGACGGCCTACGAGTCATAGTCGGGGTCTCATATCAGGATCTTAGCATCTTGAATGTACTGGTACGACCAATAGGTACAAGTTATTGCTTGGGCTATGACTTATATGTTGAACTCATAGTCTTGGTCTTTAGTTTTTGGTCCAACATTTTAGCTCTCTGATTCTCTCTATGAGACCACTTGTACGAGTCGTAGAGTGTCTCGTGACTCATAGGTTGGGGCTTGTAGGGGTGACCTTCACTTGGCAGATTTATGATTTTTGGTCTCTGATTCCTACTACAACACCACCCCATGACTCATAGCGTGAGCTACGACTTGTAGATGGGCTCGTATGGCCTATGCTTTAGCAAAATTTGCAACTTTTCTTTAAAATCATGCCAACATAACCTTTCTACAAGATTAACACAAAAACACATCAAATTACTAAAAATCTCTTTAAGAACTCACAAAATCCTTTGTTTCAGGCACTAAATGTGTTATATTTTGACAGTATATCAAGGAGATCCTGTCTTTAGATACCAAGGTAGGTTGTGTGTGCCTAATGTTGATGGTCTTGATCTTGTAAGAGAAACATAATTCATCCTACTTTATGCATCCTAGTTCTACAAAGATGTATAGGGATTTTAGGGAGGTTTATTAGTGGGGTTGTATGAAAATAGAACTTGCTAAGTTTGTAGCCAGTTGTCATAATTGCCAACAAGTCAAAGCCAAACATTAAAGGTCGGGTGGCCTAACATAAGGCATAGAAATTCCTACTTCAAAGTGGGTAGAGATCAATATGGATTTTGTTATTAGGTTGCCAAAAATAGGAAGCATGTTAATTCTGTTTGGGTTGTTCTTGATAGAATGACAAAATCGGCTCACTTTCTACAAGTTTAAACAACTTACTATGCTGAAGATTATGCCAAGATATAAATTCATGAGTTGGTCAAGTTGCATGGGGTACCATTGTCTATTATTTTAGATCATGGTGATCAATTCACTTCTCACTTTTGGAGTTCCTTCAAAAGGCCTTGGTACTAAATTCAAGCTTAGTATGGCTTTTCATCCTCAAACAGATAACCAAGGGGAAAGAATAATTCAAACTTATAAGGATATGCTTAGGGCTTATGTTCTAGAGTTAAAGGTAGCTAGGACGAATATCTTTCACTCATTGAGTTTGCGTACAAAAATAGCTGGCACTCTAGCATTAGAATGGCTCTCTTTGAAGCCTTATATGGTAAGAAATGTAGGTCCCTGATTGGGTAGGTTGATATGGGGAAAATGCTCTATTGGGTTTGGATTTGGTCATGGAGTCTTTGGTAAAAGTGAGGTTGATAAGGGAGAAATTAAAGATGACTCAAAGAAGGAAAAAGTCCTACTCCAATATAAGGAGGAGAGATGTTGAGTCTGACGTTGGTGATTCGGTGTATTTGAAGGTCTTACCCGTGAAGGGTATGGTCCAGTTTGGAATAAAGGGAAAGTTGAACCCAAGATTTGCAGGTCCTTATAGTATTGTGAAGAGGATTGGTAAGGTTGCCTATGAATTAGAGTTACTCCAGTAGATGAGTATGGTCCATTCAGTCTTCCATGTGTGTATTTTGAGAAAGTGTGCAGGAGACCTAAGTTCTATACTACCCTTGAATGTTGTGGGTGTTGTAGAAGATAACTTGACTTATAAGGAAGTCCTAGTCGAAATACTTTATAGACAAGTAATGAGGTTGAGAAACAATAATGTGGCCTTCATCAAAGTCCTTTAGAGGAACCAACAAGTTGAAAGTTCCACATAGGAAGCCAAAGCCGATATGAGGAAGCGATATCCCAATCTTTTCGATTTCGATCAAGCTTTAGGTGATACAATTTTCATATATTAGAATATTCTTCCCTTGCATGCCATTTTCATGACATTTGTGTATGTTCATGTAAATTTGAGGTTGCATTATAAGTGTTATTTCAAACATGGTTTAATGATTTTAAATGGTGCATATGTTGCATTTTGAATAAGGTGCATTGACATATGGTGCATGATTTCATCCCTTGTAGCTTGCCGTAGCACATTCGGAGACGAATGTTCCCAAAGGGGAGATATTGTATGACACCACTTATGGGGGTCGGAGAGATGCAAGAAATAATCTTGAAAATTTGAGGTTTTTAATTTTTATGAAGGGGTCTTGTAAGATGGATTACAGCTCGTAAAATGGGTTCATAGAACCTAGCAGACTTGATGAAATTTAGTATCTTTCTAAAGTTCAATCTAAGACTTATCAGATGACCCATAAAGTCCTTTATGAGTCGTAGAAGGTCTCATAGAATGGGAATCAGTAAAAAGGGAGTGTCTGAAGTTTAGGAAAAAGGCCATCATATGAAACCCATTTACGGCTCATAGACGAGGTCTCATAAACCTTTTCGGCCAGGTTTTTAATAGGGGTAAATTTGACCTTTCCACTTTTTTAAATTCTAAGTTGTGTCGTTTTAACCTCATCTATGTCCCTTATCAGCTTACACAACCCTAATTCATCTCATTCCTCCACATTCCAAGAACACACTAAGTCTTAAAACTCTCTCAAGCTCTTCATGGCTTTCAATTAAAGGGTGCAAGCTAGGGTTTCAAATCCTCCATCTCCAAATAAAGTTTCCGCCACCATTATTGCACCAAGGTATGTGGGTTTGATTGTGTGAACCTTCCTCCCAATTAGTCCAACCAATCTTCTTCACAAACTACATGGATTTATGGATTATTTTAGGAGGTATTTATGGACTCTTGCTTATGGTCGTATCATTATGCATTATACAGATGGTTTCTATTTGGGTTCTTCAAGTACCGATTTTATTATGCTAAAAATATTATTGAGGTTTGATATTGTGATGGGTTTTAAGGTATTAAAGTCATGTACTCTATGATGCTATGAAAAACTATGAAGATACATATGGGTTTTAGTTGGTTTTCATAATATCAAAAACGAGGGTTTTGTAATAATAATGATGGGTTGATTTGAATAGCTTTAAATGAATTAATTTTGCTTCTCTTTTGTTTCCTACTCTTGAATGGCATGATTTTAAGCACATGTGTATATACCAACCATGTTTAACTAAATCTACTTGACAAGGACTCCTAGGTTGATGAAAGATTATTGCATGAATTTCAAGATAGGCATGTTATGACAAATTATGGGCTCCGAAGCAAGTATTGAACTCATGAAAAGTTCCTATGATTTTCAAGTAAAATGTTGAGCCCTTAAGCTATATATTCTACCCTATTGTGAGTAAATCATGTCAACATGAAGTTGTTATGCATGATAACTGTTATACCCTCATGTACTATACTATCTAATGCTCACTAGAAGGGATCATGTATATTACAATATCTACTCTCTTGTGTAATGCAATAGCTACTAGAAGTGGTCATGTCTATATTGTGTTTTTCCCCTCTAGTACAAGGTACATACCATGTGTAAGGATCATGTATTTGAATGAGCTACTCATTCCATGTAATCATATTTTTACAAGTTATGCAAGTTATAATCAAAGTTATTATTATTTCAAGTATTCCATAGGACAAGACATTGTATCGAAAGAGGCTTAAGGTGGAGGCTCAACACAAGGGGTTCATATATAAAGTCTTGATCTGTTAACTATTTGTCACCATAGGTTTATATTATTTCCCTCAATAGGGTTTTACTAGTGGATCCAACTAGGTCATGTTACCAACTATGTGGGGTTATGCTTGGTTTATCTTGGCAAGAAGACCACTCATTTATTCGATGTAGAGTGAACATCGGTATTCCAAGTAGTAGCACTTGGTCTTATATGTTGGTTAAGGTCTCCTCCCACATATGTATGTGTCATGCCCCAAAGTCCCGTTAGGGCGGACTAGCACCCGTTGCCAATAAGGCTCGAGAGAACCAACCTGTATCTATGTTCTTTCTATATGTATTATAAGAGATTTCTACCTTTGACATGCCTTAAAGCAGATAAACAATGATAACAAGTCAAAAGGGACTATATATGACTAGGCCATTGGGGACACTATATTTAAAGTACGAGACATGACCACACTTAACTTTATATAGTCTACAATGCCTCTAAATAAAAAAACATTTGATAAGAGTTGGGACAGGCCCCACCTCAACAAATTGTCCAATCAAAACATGTAAGCTCTAGACATATACAAAGCCATGAAGCAACCTGGAGCTTGGTGACAACAGCTGAATATCCAGAACTTCTACTGGGGAGATCTACTAGCACCCATACCTGCAACATGAAATGTAGCTCCCCTGTAAGGGACGTCAGTACGAGATAATGTACAGAATATGTAAGGCAAGATATAAGTTATATAAAGTAACAACTCAAATGAAACTATACACCTATGGCAGAATATAGACCAGCCTTAGTTATACAGTGGAATCTTGTACTTTATGTCCTTTATATTACTTTACCTTTACTGTATAATCTGTGCACAGCTGTAAAATAAATGACCAATTAATCAATCTTGAAACTGTATTGGGTTTCGTCCCTGGCTAGTTTATACTCAATCCCTCGGGCTACCCCCACATTTGATAGGATTGTCCCTGGCTAGGTTATACTCAACCCCTTGGGCTACCACCTATCAAAAACTGTATACTTTATCTTTCAAATACCTTTGAGATGATTCTTTTGGTAGCCATAATATTAGAGTTGTAGGACTGTATCTGTAACATGTGACATGTGGATAATCACACAAGACAACATGACAATGAAAAGAGTACATTACACAAATGATGAAATGTGTATGAAATGGAATAACTCATGAACTTTATTTCGTAACAAGAACTCATATAACCTGGTATCCAAGCATGTATGCAGTTTTGAAGGTGACTATGTATAGAATCATATGAACATGTACAAGAGTGGAGACATGGTTAACAGTTGTGTCAGAATTGGTGAATGCCTTTATATACCAACGAGGGATCTATGTTTCATGCCAAGTGATACGTAATCAAATAACCTCATATACCTCGTCGTCGGACCTTGTTACTATCTCAAGATAACCTTCTCTTCCTCCAAATACTTATCTACAACATATTAGGTGATAAAACTAGTATTAATAGCAAATATATACACCTTGGCATCCCAATCACATAAGAAAACAATACATGGGCGACAAGCAGGTGATTATAAACCCGAGTGTATTCCTTTAAACTTTCAGCTCCTAAGCATATTTTCTAATATACATTATCATGCACACATCATGTACAGCCTATTTTAATGTCATAACAGTATTATAATAGTCCACAAAGCACAACACATAACAATTCCACACACTCTAAAACTGGATAGCATAACGTTAACTTCCTTCGCTATATTTTGACGTCGATAACTACAAACTTATTCCAATTTTAACCAACTGTTCCAGCAACATTTAAACATATAAATAGACCTAAAACAGTCTTATAACATCACTGAACAAGTCATGAAGGACGTAAGCTAATAGCCTTACATACAACAGCCCGCAAGTTCCAATCAACATGACGCTTAAGATAACACAATAAAATGCAGTTATTAAATTAAACCAAAATCAAGGTAGCAACTTTAGGGTAATATTTATAACTCAGCCCATGTTAGGAACACCAAGTTCTCTTCATAATATAACTCACAAACCATATACAAATCACCAAAACAAAAGGAAAAGGTGCAGCAACTTTCAGCACAGAATCTGTCCAGATTTTC
>JAOTQJ010182098.1:0-22992 GCA_025642045.1 Solanum sejunctum | reverse complement strand
AATGATACAAATCCAAATATTGATTATGATTTCAACAGTTGTCTTGTGTCATAAATTAGGATAGATATTTATGATATGTATTGGTGTTGTCACCGCGTGTAGCTATTGTTTCCCGAGAAAGGTTTACATTCACAAGTGACCACTGATGCTAATATATATATATATATACATATATATATATATATATATATATTATAACAATTAAATAGATAAATATATTAAGAGTCTCGGGGCAAAACACGCAAACACTATACAACTGCTTGAAGGCATGATTTTAAGAGGCTTTTTTGAGGCAATTCATGTGTAAATATCATCACCGCCTTCTAGGTATTAGCATATTGCGAAAGTTTATTCAAGCTATGACTATATGTATGTGTGTATACCCATACTTTTTCTAATATAATTACGTACGAATGCGTTGATGAAAAACAATGAGACGAATCCAAATTATGATTATGATTTCAACATTGGCCTTTTGTCATAATTTTGAATAGATGATTATGAGCCTTTGGTTTTCAAATAGCAGATATCTTAGCAATAAACAAGGCTTATTAACCTAGTCTGCACGTACTTCTTATAGGATCATTCAAAAGCTCAACCTTGTCGAGATATTATACAAAATATCATTTTACAATTTATTCAGACACGAATTAAAATACAAAACAGTGTGTCTTGCCCATTTTTATTCCTTTATCAGGAACCACTGCTAGTCATTTCAGCTCCCAATGAAGCTAATGAAGTTGAAATCAATCGTCCTGATCAACATGGGCAATGAGATTTTACTGGAGGTATGCACATTGAGAACAGCCCTGTAATTGCTCAAATGGATGAAGAATAACACGCATTTGGCAGTCCCATCCACACTGTAGATCTGAATGTTCAAACGACAAGCGCAATACAACCAGAGTCACAATTTGAGTTACTTGACGAGTTGTTAACGAGCATTAATCCAGAAAAAATACGTGTGGTTCATTTAGAGGACGTTGTTTATGATGGTACACCCTCAACAATTCAAAGAATCAGACCATCTGGTCAGTGGAACAGTTCTCCATACTCAACAAATTGTGGATCTTCAGCCGGGAAGTAAAACATGTTACTATATTTCCTTTTACAATCTACATTACAATCACTTCTTATGTATACAGGTTTGAGCTAGTTTTCTTTTTGTTTTTGTCAGGTAGTTCATCAAATGTGATTCATATATATGAGAAGAAACATCCATTTGTCTGTGACTTCATACAAGGACCACACAATTATGAACTTTTTGACGACTACGCGGATTGACTACGAGAAGGACTCCTTAACAGGTATGATCATAAGTAAGTTGTATTTTTTTATCTTGATTTCAACTATTTTTCAGTCTTTATACTAGTCAAAGGGGGAGTAATGTATTTCTTTTTGATATTTCAATAAGGACATGTGGCGAAGATCACTATAGGATGAACCAAGCAATACTTTTGGTCTCCCTGGATCTGGGTATTCACACGGTCACCAAACAAAACTGGTCCTACACTCATTCATTTGACGGGCAAATCTTGAATGATGGGGTAAGAACTACAATGTACTTATATATACAAATAGAAAAAATAAATAAATAACAAGTTAGTCTATTGCACCTTACTTATGCCATACCTGACATTAATTAATTATCTGAGAAACTTACAGAAGTCAGTTTATATGTTTTTTATACAGCATATTGATGTTATGCTCTACTACTTGCGGAAGAAAACAAGTATAATATCAATAGTAGATAACACCACGGTTGACTGTTTGTTTAACACCAAAATTGCCCAAATCTATGGTGAGTATCTTGATTTAGAAAGCGAAAAATGTGTCGTCAAAGAAGAGAATGTCATACGTGAGTACATAAACTGGTACAGGTTGATCGCTGCTATTCCATGGGACACGATCGATCATGTTTTTATACCTGTTAATGTGAGGGATAAAGGTCATTGAATTCTTGTTGTCTTGACTTTTGCGGAATGACACATCGATGTTTATGACTCATACAGATCAACTGGCCATGATGCATTTGTTAGGTGTGAAATTAACAAACTTGCGCAGCTTCTGCCCATGTATGTGTCTATGTATTCTGCCAACATCATGGATGACTCACAAGATTAAAAAAATCCCTTTTGATGTGAAATACGTGGATGATATTCCACAACAGAGTTATGGTGTAGCACGTAAGTTTAATGCCCACTCGTCTTTTTTTTTTTTTCAATATACAGCTTTGAAGTTTTCTTTACTTATAACGATTCTTACATCATCTTTTTCTTATAGGGATTGTGGCTTGTATTTGCTTGCGTATGCAGAGTATCTGAGTGAAGGCGGTGGGATTCCAGTAGAATACTTCGATGCACAGCTGCTTTGGATGAGATACAGCGCACTTCTATGGAATTATGCCTCAAAAAAGCCAAGGAAGGAGCCATTAGCAAGAACGAGGCCCCTCATAAAATCATTAGACCACATGATGAAATTCATAGTAGTGAAAGGATCCTAATCAGTTAGGTTCTTGTTTATGAGGGGCCTCGTTCTTGCTAATGGCTCCTTCCTTAATCAGTTAGGTTCTTGTTTATCTATGCTTGCTTGTTTGGACAAAAAATGGGTTCCATGGCGTTAGAATATGTTTTTGAATGAAACAACTTTATTTTTTGAGCTCACATGAAGATTTCTTACTTGGAATCAGTGAATTGAAAGTTAGAATTTAGCATGTATTTATTACATGATTCATATATATATCCTTTTTTCACTTTAATCATTCTAGTTAATGCATCTTTTTTTGCTACATTACAACCATGCCTCTATTAAGTATATTCTTTGGTCTTCAAATGGTGAGGCAATACACATTAGAAGTATAAACAGCTAAATGTCATATATTTACGGAGAAAGCTAAATCACATATTTTTAGCACCTGAAACATGTCTCGCCTATTCGACTAATAAGCATGCTTTGAACTAATTATTATGAACAAAAAATATATGTCATTTTAGTCAACATTCAAAAAAGAAATAAATTTGTAGCGTGTTACTAGATTTATAAAGAGAAACACCAAAAAAAAAACCCTAACAATTCACGATGGTTGTGTTTTTAGTATACGTATAGCAAGCCCAGAAAATTCTAAGACGGTCATTATTATACTATTGCAAGATCACCTACTTTTTTAATACCCTTTTTTCCTCTTCCAAGAGTTATTACGATGCTAATTCGCAGATAACACAGGTTTGAAATTAAACCACTAAATATGTCATGTCAAGATCACCCATTTTTCAATACTCTTTATCAACTCTCTCATATACGGGTACACTAGTTTAGTCCTTCTCATATTTTTCTTTACAGCCTAAGAGCTTAAAAAAAAGAGATATTAACACACTGAAAAACTTCAAATATATCATCATTTGTCACATCAAAAACAAAATAAAAACATTGTATAAGAAAAAGAAAATATTTTTTATTTAATCAAACGTTGTCAGCATAAAAACGCTGATATCGACACAATTTATTTGAATTAAAAAAAGAAAAAACAATGCTAACTTATTATGTGGTGCAGCTCTACACGTATGCCTATTGTGACCAAAACTTCCATGAGTACTACAACAATTACTACTCTTCTTTACTTTAATCTCCCTGTATAACTTATCACGTTACTTCTTTGACCTTCTATGAGGAAGTTTATATTTTGGCGGCAACACTACTTCTTCAGATACATGCTCAGGTACATTCCACTCTGTTATGTCAGAAAGAGGATAGAAAGGAACCTCATATGTCTTTAAAATTGTTTTTGACTTACACAGATCAGAACAATATTCTTACGGTAGCAAATTCTTGCTCTTCAACACTACCCAACCATGTGTAATTGGAATTTCACCGACTTGAAATCTTCGGCAACTACACCTTTTACTCTAAGGCATACCATATAAATGTTTTCCTTCATCACTCACAGAATAGACGTAAACACTAGATGCAACAACCTGAAACAAACAAATATAATTCAATGCTACAACGTATATAAAATACATCAAAAAAAAATTCACATGTAATTGATGAAAACCAGCTACAAGGAGGAAGAGGTAAAGTGAGAAAGGGATGGTGAATGGGACATTTAAGAAGAAGAGGAACCTAGAGAAAGGGAGAGCTTCTCCTCTCTTTTTCTTAATTTTTCAAGAGAAGAAAAATATTTACAGTAAAGTGAAAATATATAGTAGATGCTAATTAACTGACTAACAACTCTAACTAACTACTAACTACCTCATTCACTATTAAATGACATTTAACAAACTAACTCCCCACTAATCTACTCTACTATTCTCAATACCCCCGTTCAAGCTAGGTAGTGTAAACAAGTTCAACACTCCTAGCTTTCATAAGAGATATGTGTGTTGCGATCTACTTAGATCTTTGGTGAACTAACTTGCCTCCTAGTCCTTGGATGCCATATGAGATGTTCTGACTATTCCATCTTGGATCTTCTCTCTTATGAAATGCAGGTCTATTTCGATATGCTTAGTTCTTTCATTTGGAATATGGGATTCGTAGTAATTTGAATTGGAGCCCTACTGTCACTAAGTAGCTCCACTAGAATCTTGATGTCAATCTGTAGCTCTTTACAAATTCCCACTAGCCAAAGTACCTCTGAAACAGTAGTTGCCACGCTCCTATACTCTGCCTTTGCTAAGCTCTTAGAAACTGTGCTTTGTTTCTTTGACTTCCAGGAAATGAAGGATTTGCCTAGCTTCACAACATAACCAGTGATTGTCCTCCTTGAGTTAGGGCATCCTTCCTAATCTATATCACAGAATGCAGTCAGTTGTGTTCCCTTTTCTGAGCTCGACAAGATCCCCAGACCTAGTTCATGTTTAACGTATCTTACTACCCTGTGGCTGCCTCCATGTGAGATATTTTTGGCTTCTACATAAACTGGGTCAGCCAGTGGACAACATATGTTATGTCTAGTCTGGTCATGGACAGGTACAACAACTTCCCATTCAACCTCTGATATGGTCCAGGGTCATTTAGCTTAGTATTCTTCCCCAAACCATCCATATATTCATTATACTCCACTGTGGTCAGCTTCTGATTACAGTCCATTGTAGTGTTTGCTGGTTTAGAGACTGATAGTCTTAACTCACTGATTAATTCAACTGCAAACTTCCTTTGGTTCATGAGAATTCCTTCCTTTGATCTTGCTATCTCTATTCCAAGGAAGTACTTCATCTCACCTAAGTCCTTGATCTCAAACTTCTCTTGCAAGGCTGCCTTGGCTTCCTTGATTAATGTATTATCATTTCCTGTGATGGGCATGTCATCAACATAGACTAGGATGATCACTATGTTGTCTTCCTTCTTTCTTGTGAACAAGGAGTAGTCAAAATGACTTTGTGTGAACCCTGAGCTGGTCAGAACCCTAACAAGCTTCAAGTTCCATTGTCTTGATGCTTGCTTGAGTCCATACAAGGATTTGTGTAGTCTACATACTTGCCTATTCCCCCCTTGACTGCCAAATCCTGGTGGTGGAACCATGTAAACCTCTTCTACCAGATCACCATGGAGAAATGCATTGAACATATCCATTTGATGTAAGCACAAGTTATTTAAAGCAGCCACAATAAGGACTAACCTAATAGTAACTATTTTAACTACAGGGGAAAAGGTTTCTTGATAATCTAAACCTTCTTGTTGAGTATATCCTTTTGCCACCAGTCTAGCTTTGTACCTTTCAACAGCACCATCCGCTCTATACTTTACTTTTAACACCCATCTGGATCCTATAGGCGTCTTACTATATGGAAGATCAGCCATGGACCAGGTGTGATTTTCTTGCAAAGCAACCAGTTCCAAGTTCATGGCATTCACCCATAAGGGATCTGCAAATGCCTCATCATATGACTGAGGTTCTCTGACAGTGGTAATCTTGGATATGTAGGCTTGATAATATGGACTAAGATTGGTATGGGATATGTAGGATTGCATGGGGTAGAGACAACGGGATGTAGTGGCTAAGTTTGGATTGCCACACATATAGTTACGTAACCAAGTAGGAGCAGTTCTGGATCTATTTGACCTTCTGGGAGCAGTAGGAGATGGCAAAGGAGTAATTTCAGGTGATGGAGGTATGGGAAGGTGGTGAGAAAGTGTTGCAGGATCAGTAGCAGTGGAAGGATTGGGTAATATGGGTGCAGGAATGACTAAAGGCTCAGTGTTAGGTATAATGATGACTCCATTTGGAAATAGCTGCAGCTTCTTGTCCCTGACCATCTAAAAAGGGAAGATGTATTCCTTGAAAATCACATCTCTGGTGACAAAAAAGGTTTTGGTGAGCAAGTTGAAAAGCTTGTAACCCTTTTGTGTGGAGGAATATCCTATCAGCACAGCTGCAACAAACCTTAGAGAGAATTTGTCTCCATTATGTAGATTAGTTGAAAAATACAAACAACCAATGACTTTCATGTGATGTAATGATGGAGGTCTACCATATACTATCTCAAAAGAGGACTTTATAGATAGAACTTGCATAGGCAACCTGTTAATGACATAGACAACATTGAGAACACATTCACTCCAGAACTTAAGTGGCAGGAAACCTTGTAAACGAATGGCTCTAGCAACCTCCAAAATATGCCTGTGTTTTCTTTTAACCAAACCATTCTATTGAGGTGTATGTTCACAAGAACTCTGATAAATAATACCAAGGCAATGAAACGACCAGTGCAATTAGAATTGAAAAATTTAGCACCATTGTCACTTTTAAAGATCCTTTCTTGTGCACCAAACTGAGTTTTTAACAATGCAAAAACTATCTAAGGATGACAATCATATCAGTCTTCATCCTCAACATATACACCCATGTCATTTTACTACAATCATCTACTAAGGTAAGAAAAAACCTACAACCATCATGACTAGTGACTCTATATGGACCCCAAATATCTCCATGTATGATAGAGAAGATGTCACTTCTTCTACTAGGACTACCAGGAAATAGCAATCTCATTTGTCTAGCCAGTGGGCACACACTAAAATTTTGAACATCATGGGAGTATCTCTTAAGCTTTAGTGTAGGAATTTGGTGCAATACTTTCATGGGAGTATGTCCAAGCCTTCTGTGCCAGATTTCCAAGTCTTCAGCCATATCTACAACCCATTGTTGATTGAGTTGGCAATTATTGTTTTGACACTTTCTTCTTTATTAACTGGTAGTTGAATGTTGTACAGGCCATCAATTCTCTACCAATCCCCTTCGCTACTCCACTGAACAGATCCTGCATAACACAGAGATCAAGGAAGAAAGTGACAACACACTTTAAGTCTCTAGTTAGTTTGGATACTGATAGTAAGTTGTGCTTAAATTCAGGAATGCACAACACATTTGTGATGGTATCTCCATTATCTATCTTGCACTTTCCCACAGATGCTATGTCTAGTGTATTACAATCTGGTAAGTATACTCTCCTAATATTTTCCTTAGTAATCTGCCTAATTCCATCCAACAACTCTTTATTATGGACCATACGATTGGAAGCTCCAAAATCTATTATCCACTTCCTAAAATTTGCATTGTTGGTAGCCAAGAAAACCTGATGCATACCTATTTTATCTGAGTTGGAAGGCATTTCATTGTGGAGCATCTTCAAAATCTGGTCATATTGTTCCTGAGTAAACATCATTCCACCTCCTTGATTTGAACTGTATGTAGACTGAGAGGGTTCTGGCTGTGATGGAATTCTACACTAGAAAGGATCCTGTCCAGTTGGATTAATCACTGCATTGGCTGTGTACTTCTTCTTATACTTGTGATCTGTTGGATATCCATGAAACTTGCAACATGTCTCCTTTATATGGCCTCTCCATTTGCAATATTCACAAAATAGATGAGCACTTTTTCCTTTATAGTTTCCTCTATCATGATATCCTAATCCAGAACCAGATAAAGCCTGATTTCCCTTTGTTGAATAGCCATGTCCACTAGAATTGTAGTGATTCAGTCCTATTTTATTGCTAAATAGGGCTATACCACTTGAATCCATAGTTGATTTCCCAAATTTCTTTGACTCTCTTCAGATATCAACATTGCATATGCCTTGTTGATGTTAGGGACAGGCATCATAATCAGGATTTGGCTCCTTGGATGTGAATAGGTCTCATTCAAGCCTATCAAAAACTGCAGTAGATGATGGTATTGATAGTGTTCCATATACCTTCTCGAACCTGTGCACTCACAGTCAGGACAAGGTACCAATGAGTCATACTCCACCCACAAATCCTTTAACTTGGTGAAATAACTTGAGATAGATGAGGTTCCTTGTGTAAATGTTGCAATCTCCTTATGCAACTGAAAAATCCTAGAACTATTTTCCTTATCAAATCTCTCCTTCAAATCAATCCAAATAGCTGCATTAGAGGCATATGCTACACAGCTAACCAATCACTACTCACTGAGCTCATAATCCATGACAATACTATAACATTCACTTTCTCCCATAGATCGTGAAGTGATGCCTCAAATTTGTCCTTTGTGTGTCTCCCATCAATAGATCCCATTTTACTCTTCCCTACTAGTTCAATCCTTATAGATCTACTCCACAAAGCATAATTCTCTAGACCAGTCAGCTAAAAGGAAATTAGAGAACTACTTGGAGTGTCACAAACTTACAAAACAGAGGATGATTTCCATTGATTATTGTACTTGACCTAGTGGTGCTTCTTTCAACATCAACTTCTACCACTTTCGCCATTGTTGGTTTAACCTAGCTTTGACTGACTCCAACTAAGGGTTTCGATTGACTTATCTTCAATCGAGCTTCTATATAGATTCTTTAGGAAATGTAACCTAACTCGAATGTGCTTTGATACCATGATGAAAACCAACTAGAAGGAGGAAGAGATAAAGCGAGAAAGGGATGGTGAATGGGACATTGAAGAAAAAGAGGAACTCAGAGAAAGGGAGAGCTTCTCGTCTCCATTTTTCAATTTTTCAAGAGAATAAAAATGTTTATAGTAAAGTGACTATATATAGTAGATGCTAATTAATTGACTTACAACTCTAACTAACTACCAACTACCCCATTAACTATTAAATGATATTTAACAAACTAACTCCCCAATAATCTACTTTGTTATTCTCAACAGTAATATACATAGGATAGAGAAAGGCCTTTTTTTTTATAAAATGAATGCATTATGGTTATATACCATCGTACATATAGAGTGTTTCTCGTTATCCTCGAATGTCTCCTAAAATTTGTTTCCAAGTAGCTTGAATGTAAATGAAGCTTTTTGTTAATTTGTGTAGTTCCATCTGGCAAAAAGCATCGGTGCTTGTTCTAGGAAATCAAATATGTGCAATTCCATAGCTTCTACGAGCATTGAATTGATAGACTTTACAATATTTGACATCATAATCCACCCTCGATTGATCGGTGCATACAAGCTTACCCACTTCTCATAGCCCACTAACTCCAAGTATTTTTTGACTCTAATATCAACCTTTTCAACCTTGGCCATCAACATATCAAATTCTGCCTGCGAGTATGCCTTTGCCATCTATAGAATACCTCACCTAAAAGCTTATTTGGCTTTCTATGATTCTTGCATACATTGCTCGACAAATTCCATACACACGTGTAATATGGCACATTATTGTATACTCTAGAAATAACCTTTTATAATGCTTTCATTTCTATTAGATACAACACACATATTCTCTCTCTCTCCAAAGTGTATTTTAAATTGTTTAAAGAACCATGACCAAGCAGCATCATTCTCAGAATCGATAATCCCGTAACCAAGTAGAAAGACATTCCCTATCATGTATACAATAATTGAACTTTCTAAAACATGAAAACACTCAATAAGTAAATAGCGCACAAGAATGTATTCATGGACCACAAAATTACTTGCGCCATCCAAAGTACTTGCCGAAATGAAAGCACCAGTGTATGCCCCTCTGAGGTGGCTAGCATCCACAACTACAATTGGCTTACAATAATCATACCCTTTTAAACGATATAAAAAGATACAAAAAATAATATTCAGGAGTATTCTTCATTTGAATATGTGAACCAGGTTAGGTTTTATCCAATATATACAAGCATTTGGGGAGTCTATTGTAGGATTCAGCTAGTCTCCCCATCAATGAATTCAACTAGTCTCCCCATCTAGGCTATCATATAGTTGACATCAACACCAAGATCCATATTCACGTCTGCTACGATATCATTTGGCGCGTATTTCCTCTTATGATTCCTCAAGTTAGGCATAATAATTCCATCTAATCAATCCATTCACTGAATGACATTGGAAGTATACCCTATCTTTCAAAGGACATGTATGCTCATCATAAAACACCCTAATCTGAAACATTTTAGACTTATTAATACTTGACAACTTCATCAACCATTTGCATTCTTGAGATATGTACACAAGGGTTAAACAGTGAATTGAATTATATTTACAGCTTTGTTTGTCACAAAAAGTTATGCTCATCTATATATATACATACATACATATATATATATGTGTGTGTGTGTGTGTGCGCGTGTGCGTGTGCGCGCGTGCACGTAGATATGTATATACAAACTTAAATACATATTAATTACTAAATGCGGCCTATTGTGCTGTCAAAATATAATATTTTTTATGCTTTAAATTTAGGATTTTGTCTGTTCTCAATGCAACATTTATGGTTTTTATGTGTTTGTGTATTTAGTTTTGCAGGAAAGCATGTTGGCTATGACTTGGGGTAAAATTGTAGAAGTTTTATAGTTTTAGGTGATTTACGAGACCCTCTACAAGTCGTAGAACATTCTGTGAATCGCAGAGGTAGTTTTGTAATTAATTCCAATGAAGGATGATATCTGAAGATTAGCTATATGAGCCCTGTATACAAATCGTAGAGCATTCTATGAGTCGTATAGATGGGTTTCATAAAGATTTCCAATGAAGGACAATATGATGCAGTTGAAGTATACAAGAGAATAATATGAGTCGTGAATCAGTCTATGACACATAAAGTGAAGTCACAGAAGAACAGTCAAAGATCCCAAAGGCTGATTACGAGACCCCAACTATGACTCTTAAATCACGTTATGAGTTGTTGAGAGACTTTGTGGAGTTCGCCGACCAGATTTTCTTTTGTTTAGGAGTTAATTATAATTACAATAAATAGTACTTTTAGATTATTGTACAAAGGATGACATCATTATTCAGTACTTTTAGGGTTTTTACTTGGAGAACTCAATACTTGAGAGGGAAGATAGTGTGAAAACATTTGTGGGTAAATTTGATCCTGAAGCTTGTGATTCTCATTTTTCTTGGATTTGCTTGATCTTAATTCAAATGGGTAAGTGTTTAATTATGTTTTCTCAACTTATAATTTCTTCGTCTATGCATTGTATGAGTAGCTAAATTCACAACTAGGATTGTAGGAACCCTGAAGAACTAACTTAGTAAACTCGGGTAATTTACAATTCTTAGAACGGGTATATGCATGTATTAATCAATTCGCTTTGTTTTGCATGTTTTCTAATAGTGGCCAACATTACAACCTTCCTAGTGTTACTTACTTGACCAAGGTAGTAACGAATAGGAAACAAGATTGATTAACATGATTCGATAATGTGTTCTCTTTAGTCAACCAAATTGGACAAAGGAGAGGTTGACTGGGACTTATAGGTAATGGTTAGTATTGCATACTATGGAGGTGGGCCAAGTCACATAGTGAAATTTGTCTCTTACATTTTACCAAAGGGCTTAGTGAACTTAAATTATCATCTTTCATGCTGCATTCTAGAAAAGAATTGGGTTATCTGGTAATACTAAGTTGGGGAATCATGGGGATCGAACACAATACCCTAGTTGCTCTCTATTATTGATTGTCTCATGTGATAGTTATTTTAGTTTACTTTCTTGTTGATTATTGTAAATCCCGCCTTTTGACAAATTGAGTTGGTTAACTACTTGAATTGCTTACTTGTGAATTGGTTTTGAGTCTATGTATTCCCTTGGGTCTGACCCTAACCATGGTTAGGTTTTATATCTTGACAATGACCAATTTATCCTCTAAAAAAGAGGTGTAACTTGGGAGACATCAATGATTTTGGCATTGTTGCTTGGGAATACGGCTAGACTTAGATAGATTCACTAAGTAATTCGAGTGTTAATCCTTAGTTCCCATTGGTTTACTTTTGTTTTTGTTTTTTACTTCTTTGCAGGGTGTACTAGTAGCATATCCCCAACACTAGGAATCAAGGCAATCCGTTAAATCCATTTGATCCAAAGATCCAATGAATTGTAAGAAGAATGGAAAACACCAATAATGCGGCTAATGCAGCTTTGGATTAGGGTAATAATGATGATGATAGGACTGAAAACATACCTTTTTTGGAGGATATTCCATAGCCTTAGGATTTCAATGCCAATGCTTACCGATGGAATTAGTGTAGGTTAAACCTTATGGCTATGGATGTGATGGAGCTATTGTGTTGCTACCACTATCGGCAGACACAAACTTCACAGTCTCTAGTGGGTTATACCAAATGTTGTAGATTCATGGGTAATTTGCTGGCTTACCATCAGAGGGTCCACATAGCCACTTACACAATATGGCATTTATTTGTAAGAGTAATGGGGACACAAAATCTTTCTATGGATGCTATAGGACTTCGTGTCTTCCCATTGTCTCTTACGAGCAATGCTTCATTATGGCTATTTGAGCTCCCACAACATTCAATCACTAGTTGGGCAAATTTGCATAAGGCCTTTCTTTAGAGGTATTTCCCTAGATCGAAGAAGCTCAAGTTGAAGGACCAGATCAACAACTTTGAGCAACTTCCTCATGATTTGATAAGTACTACTTGAGAGCAGTTTACTAAGTGTTTGAGGAGCATCCCTGACCACAAGATAGTTAATAATGCCTTGGTGGAGATCTTCTACCGTGCCCTTGATAAGTACAGTTAGGCTTATGTTGACACTATCATGGGGGCATGTTTCTGGATCAACCATTCATAAGGATTGCAGATCGTATGAAATGCATAGGGTCAACGAGATAGAGCTTCTATGAAGAGTTTATGTGTTATTAGTTTGGGTTCAGAGTAAGCTAAAATTAATGAGGAAATTATGCAACAACTTGCTCAACTTCACACAAGCATGGATGTGTAAATAAAGCAGAACCAAGAGAGAGTGAATGCAGTGGTTCACCAACCTCCATGTGCACCCATGTATGAGGATGCACATTATGAGGAGGATATTTGTTTTGTGAATGATCGGATGGGAGGTTTCCAGAACAATGCCCAAAGGTCTAATCAGGACTATTAGCACCAAGGTCAAGGAAATCAAGGTTAGAACTATTATAGAGATAAAGATTTTAGAGACAACGGGGGTGGTTATTATGATATGAACAGGGGTCTAGATTCAGATTAGGTTCACAGAGAAGGCTTCAGAAATGATCCTTATGTACCACCACACAACCATGACATGGAAAAAGGTAATTCCAGAATTAAGAAGATGTTTGATCACTTGTTAAAGAAGGCCGAGACACAACATAAATTTCCAAGGGGAATGAAATCAGATATTTCAAGCATAAATCAGAAAAAAAGAGTCTTATTCTGTGTCTATTAAGCAGCTTGAGCAATGATTTAGTCAAGTGTCAACTCAGTTGAATAAGTGTCAAAAGGGTATATTACCGAGCAGCATAGTGCAAAATCCTAAGAATGAGGGGCAATGTATGGTGGTCACTACTAGAGGTGGCGAGAACACTATTGATCCTCCTATGCTGGTTGATAAGAATGATGTTTGTGAGGAGGTTATTGCAACAAAAGATGTGGATGAAGGTGTTGATCGTGGTGAGGATGGGGTGAGTGGAGCAGCTAAAGAGCCATAGAAGTTTAAACCCGTCCCCTATGCCTCCTCCTCTTTTCCCTCAAAGAATCAAAAAGAGGGAGGAGGAAGATAAGTTCAATTTCTCACCATGCTTAAGCCACTATCTATTAACATCCTCTCATTGAGGCTTTGGAGAAAATGATAGGATATTCCAAGTATATGAAGGACTTGATTACCATAAAGTGCACTGTGAGTCAGGAGCTTTCTCAAGAGCTTCAACATTGTAGTGTTATCACTATAATTTCCTTAGCTCAGAAGCATGAAGATCCAGGTTCTTTCACCATACCTTGCATTATAGGTGATGTAGACTTCGCAAAGGCACTATGTGATTTAGGTGCAAGTATCAGTTTGATACACCTTGCGATCTATAAGAAGCTTGTATTGGGAGTTGCTACTCCTACTAATATGTGGTTGTTGATGGAGGATAAAACAGTGAAAAAACACATAGGAAAACTTTATGATGTGTTGGTAAAAATGGAGAAATTTATACTTTTGCAAATTTTGTCATCCTTGATTGTGAAGTTAACTTCAACGTCCTAATCATCTTGGGAAGACCATTCCTACTCACTGGGCGAGCTCCAGTAGATATGGAAACTGGTCAACTCAACTTTAGATTGAATTGATGAATAAGTTGTCTTCAATATCCATCAGTCCATAAAGCATCCTGATGAGCTCAAAAGTGAGGTTTGGGCAATTGCTGAAGTCTAGTAACCAATTTGCCTAAGTCATGTTGTGACAATAAATCTGGCACTACTTAGGAGGCAACCCAAGATATTTTATTTTAACGTAGATTTTTTAGTTTATTTTCAGTTTTTAGATTCATAGGTAGGTGTTTTGTTTGGTTTTGATTGCAGTTTCTGATAATGAGTTGGTTGTATATTGGGTAATTGTGTATTTCATGGAGAATATACAGGTACAGGGCTGAGTCAGCAAATTTGGCTGAGAAAAGCATTAGTTCAAGTTTCTACGACTGGGTCTATGAGTCATAGATTAGTTTACTACTTGTACCCCATCTCGTAGAAAATTCCAGTCAGTAGGAAAACTATGCAATCCAATCCAATCCATGAACCAACATTATAAGTAGATTAAACTACGAGTCGTGAATGGGGTTTGTGGATCTCAAGTAAGTTTATGAAATTTTGCTAAGCGTTGAAGGTTCTATGAAACAATGACTTACAAGTCGTAGATCTATCTATGATTCATAACCGAGTTTTGTAGACCAATAGTTGACCCGGTAAGGTATAAAATGGGGGGTCAAATTATTTGACCCCACATTTGACCTAATTGATAAAAATCAACCAAGCTTCCCCTTCCCCTTATTTTCTCGACTAGTTTTCGACTACCGTTGTTGATTTTCTCGGTGAGATTTTTGGCTCCTAGGTTTTCTTGATCATTCATTCTCTTATCTCTTCTTCAAGTTCATCTCCACTTTTGGTAAGTTTTTGATTATATTAGACCTTTAATTTGCTTTGTTTTAATTGATTTATTTGATAACTATTATGTATATGGTGTTTGAACATGAAATCTTAGTTGAATTTGAATTTGGTTATGTGCAATAGGATTGCCCTTGATTGAATTGTTGCTTGAGTCCGGAATAAGGTATTGTGGACTTGTGATTGTAAATCATTGTGCCCATTGAATTCTCTACCGTGTTTGTTACAGAATGATGTTAAATGGTTTGTAGTTGATGAATTGGTGGGTGTTAGCATGGGTACATGATTTTTTGTAAGTCCAATAGGAATGGTCGGGACCATAGGTTTATTTATATTTAATCATTTTCAATGGGGTGAATATATGTTAAAATTGTTGGGGGTAGGGTTGTATGATTTAAATCATGTTAGTACTTGTATTCTTTCTTCGATGGTGATAGAATTAGTGTTTGAAAATGTCTTGTAAAGTTCGTGTAATGGACTTAGAACATCAGGTGCCTGAAATTTCTAGACCACGAGAGGCTCTTACGACCCATAGAGTAATCTAAGAGTCGTAATTGCCTCTTGTGTGAAATCCAAAACTTTATGTTTTGAGTATTCGTCAGACGAGACCTTTTACGAGTTGTAAACCACTTTACAACTTGTAGATAGGTCTTGTAGATCTCTGCCTGATCTTGAATTACTCACTGGAAGTCTATACGACCCAGTCTACGACTCATAAACCACTTTTCGAGTCAAACTAAGATCTCATAGAATTTTCCATGAGAAATATTGTTTTAAAGCACTGGTCTGCGAGAGAACTTTATGACTCATAAAGGGGCCTTAGTACAACCCTTCTGCAATTGATTCAAATTACTTTTGGCATTCTATTTCTTGATTCTTGGGGTTGATTATAATGTGTTTATCTCTATGTTTCAGATATCATGGCCCCAAAAGGTAGACGTGCTGAGATTGAGGCTCTAAGGAAAAAGTTCAGGGATGAGCCTTCAGATGACAAGCATTCGAGTGATGAACAGACCCCTCAGACGAGTGGGTCACTAGAGATCATTGATGTCAGACCAGACCTGAATGCTGCAATACCATAGACTAGAGCTATAGCCAAAGTTGGGCATACTCAGGCTCAGGTTGCTAGTCCTTCCTAGTATGATGAGGAAGGTAGTGATGAGAGGAGTAGTATGCCACAGATGACTCCTTCTAGAGAGGAGCCTAATTCTAAGGAGGGCTCCAAGGAAGGAGTAGGTGCTGAGTCCTCCATCGCACCATCATCATAATCAGCACAGGATGCCCATGCTAACTGGTGATGCTTCGAGGGCATGGATGAGATTTTTAGAGAGGGCATGCAGTCCAGGGAGTGAAGAAATCCTACTTGTTATATATATGAGGAGCCCAAGGTGATTTCTTATGGACTTAGCCTACAGAACAAGATGATACGTTACGGGCTCATGTGGCTGACAGAGTCACTTTGATGGTACTCCTTGATTTTCATGAGGGAGTTCTATGTGTCGTACATAACTACTATTCAGTATAGTTTTCCCAAGGGGAAGAAATCACTCACTCAACCTAGGCTGATAGAGATACGAGTGAGAGGTCAGTGGGTAGACATTTTAGAGGAGACTATCCGACGTATTCTTTATGGTCCCTAGTACTATGACCCCAGATTTACATTGGAGTTTTATTACTGGTTGGGGCAGGCTAGGAACTCGTTGATTATGAAGGATCCTGAGCATCATACTACACTTTGAGCTGAATGGCCAGTCATATTGCAGAGTAAGGTATGGAGCCTGTTTGGATCTCTACCCACATAGATCCAATTGTCACGAACCATGCCTTGGGCCTAGACGTGACATGGCGAATGGGAACCCAAAGCGATGCCAAAAAATCGTCTTAGTATATCAATCACACATGCTTAGTCGCGGAAGCAAAATAATAATAACAAGAGATATAGTCATAGGGAAAGTGAGACTAATGGAAGTATTTGATAATCATAAACACATTTAAGAGCCAAGCTCATAGCATAAGTACATCATAATATCCAACAACAGCTCTAATATTGAATGGAGTAGGAGCCAAGGAACTTTCCAGGCTCACCCTTATAGTAATAAATGTTCAACATGAAGAAGTTTCAAAATAGCATAAGTAATATAGATAAGGTCCTCGGACTTGAGGACTCACCAAAGATTATCTCTAAAGTACCGTACCAGACACGTGGAGGATGATTAATAGGTGCTCCAGTTCTAACATGGTAATATCATGTAGTCATAGAGTATGCGCTAGTACATTTGAATGTACTAAGTATGTGGGATGCAATGAGAGTCACATACCATAATAATAAGATGCTTAATCATAATCAAGGAACATAAACTCAATATAAAATATATATACTCGAACCTTACACAAATAAGCATAGGAAGGGCCAAATAGCCTCCCTTTTACCTTATGGTATAACCATTTCGGAGAATGTTACCAATCCCCTGCCTTATGACATAGTCTTTTTTATAGGTAGTACGAGATGTCCCATACTTTACGATATAATCTTTTAGGTAGGAACTGTGAATTATTCTACCTTGTAGCACGACCTTTTTGGTATATATTATTAAGTGCCCTCAGCTTATGATATAATCTTTTGGATAGGAGCCATGATTTATTGTACCTTATGATATGGCCTTTTTGGTATGTATTATAAAATATCCTTACCTTACGATATAATTTTTTTGGCAGGAGCCACAATTTATTCTACCTTACGGCAGGCCTTTTCAGTAGTTATAATGAGATTTACTTACCTTACGGTATAATCTTTTTGGTAGGAGTCATGAAAATAGCTCATCAAACCATTACATTCAAGTATCAAAAAAGGCCCTCATATTTCCCAAGAACATAACAAAACATAGGAGCCTAATAATTCACTTTCAACGTCATAGGTACTTTACATCAATTTAATACATGCTTGGAAGCATTTAATAATCATAAAGTCACTTGACTTATAAATCATGTAATATATCATCAATAACTTGAGAATTCTTATCATGTCATTTTATCAAGCATTTGGTGGGGTTTATAATGCTTGTTTAAAATCATGCAATTCTAGAGTGAAATATTATGAGAAAACTCAATGCAAATAAACCCGCCAACCTATAGTAAAACCTTCATGTAGGGTACCTTAAAATCTATCATCAAATCTCATAATAGATCATAGTTTCATAGCTCAAAACATGCATATTCTCAATATGCAAAACCAATTCATAGTATAGGCTTGAAGTAGATAGTCATGCATAATCAATTAATGTTTCATAAAATTCCAACATAATTTATAGTCATAATCCATAATACGAGATACCCATAGATGATACAACTTGAAAACATGCAATTTTCATAAAAAGTAAGATTGAGCTCCATGGGTGAAAAGACTCAATGGATGAAACCCATATACCTTAAACTTGGGTTTTCTTCAGATGAGCTTGAAGAGACTTAGAGCTTGAAGTGAATCCTTGAGTTCCAAAGTAAAGCTTGAAATCCTTGAATTTGGTATGAGATATTTGGTTAAGTCTTGGAGAGGTTTTGTGAGGGTTTTGAGTGATATAGAATTTGAAAATGGCTAAGTATGGGTGTTTTATGCATAAGTAGGCATGGGGCTATTACACCAATGCCCTTGTATGGAATGAGAAAAACAAGGAAATTTTGCATTGGTCTGTGCCCCAGGGGTGACACAAACCAGGCGCGCCTCGCATTTTACTCTATCGTGTGCCCCAGGCGCATCATGACCTAGGTGTGCAGGCTCTCTGGAAATTTGAAATTTGCAAAAATTATTTTTCGCTATAGGTCTTCTAAATCTGAGTTATACTCATTTTTCGCTCAATTTTCCCCCTAATTGAGAATACAAAGTTGGATTTTTGATATGACGCATGAATTTTGAGATATATGAAAATAATGATAATTGGCATTCCGAACACATTTTTTGGATGTTTCAATATCTCCTCCTTGGGAACATTCGTCCCCAAATGCCAAAGAAATATGCATAAGAGAAGTAATCATGAAGATTTTAGCCCGACATGAACGCAACAAATGCATTTAAACATTATTTTCAAAAAGTCTCAACATCAATATCAATAATCACTATAAACTTGTTATCATGAACATGAATGCATGCAAAATAACATAAGAAATGAAACTTAAGACTTGAAATCATAGAAAGGACTTAGTCTGCTATCTTAAGCTTGAATAAAATGAAAGAGGTACGAATTTTGATTCTTCATGTCTACTTCGGCTTCCCAAGTGACACTATTGGCTTAATCATTCCTCCATAGTACCTTGACGGATGTTACATCTTTGTCATTAATCTTTTCCGCTCATCTATCCAAAATCTCCACTGGGAGCTACTCATAGGCCTAGTCGTCCTCCACAACACTCATAACCTCTAAGGGCACTATAACACTTGGGTCCCCCATAAACTTTCCCAACATCGTGACACAGAAGATCGAATAAAACATCTTCATCTCCATAGGCAAACCCCAATTCATATGCAACCTTACCAACCGACCTCAAAATTCTATAAGGACTTGCAAACCGTGGGTTCAATTTACCATCCTTGCTAGATTGGACCACACCCTTCGTGGGTTGAGCTTTCAAGTAACCCAATCATCAACATCAAGCATACTTAACCTACCTTTGTACCTAAGGTCCTCATCTCCCCATTGGGAAAAAACCTCCACTTTACCAACCTTCACCAAAGCCTTCAATTCTAGCAAGATGGGGTTAAGGTCTTTCTTTGTCTTGACTTCCTCAATCAATTAATATCCGGCACCATCCTTAACCACTACACTACCATTTTTCACTTCATCCAACCTTATTCCTAACCTAGTCAACCGGTGTACTTCTCTAACCACCTCTTTGTTCCATAGAAACTCACACTTTTCATATTTAAGCAAACAAACTCTCATCCTTCGAAATTGTAACACCACCCTCAAATAATTCACAAGCCTTTCCTCACTTCGAAAATAAATTAATATATCATCACTAAAAACCATGACAAATATATCAAGGTAAGGTTAAAGACCCTATTCTTGAGATCCACAAACATAGTTGTGGCATTGATCAAGCAAAAGACATTACCACAAATTCAAAATATCGGGAAGGACATCAAGAAACTCATTGACCACAGAAATTAACTCAATAGGAAGGATTTTAGACTCAACATCACCAACCCTTATAAGATGGTAAATATAACCCCTATAGATCAATTTGGGCCTTAAGACATGAAATGAATCTACCCTTAACTACCACTTTACAACTTTCCACTCAAGTATAGACTCATCAAGGAATTGGAATATAACTGTTTACAGGCTCTACAATCAATGAAAGCATGATATGCATGTAACCAATCCACCCAAGTTTAATCTCACAATGCACCATGATAATCTCAACAAAATCACTAGATAAGACTTTATACAATAAGGACTTGGGACAACCCCTATAGACTTTCCTAGCAACAATAGACTAAGCAATGGGGGGTAGACACCAAAGGTTTTCACATAACAATTCAGGACACATGAGGCCTATTAACAACAAGAGGGATAATGAAATAAATTGTGGTACCCAAATCTATCAATTCATACACATCAAAATCAAAAGCCTTTAACATACCAGTAACAACATCGGGCACCTTATCCCCTCTTTGCCTCCCTAGAAGAGCATAGGATTGATTATGTCATTGAGACCCCCTTGTTACCCACCTTGATCCCCTTGATCAATATGACTATCTTTACCCTTGTTTTGAGCATGTGGACAATTCAGAATTTTCCATCTCACTACACCCAAAGCATGCACCTGTGTTCCTTCAACATGTGCCACCATATTTTTTCCCACATTATAGGCATCTAGGATAGGTCACCCTATCATCACCTCCTTGGGGCATTGGGTTAGGCATCCTATCCTTAGAAACCCTATTGTTTAGAGCACTAGAGGATCCTTGGCCTTGAAACTTGAGACCTTATTGAAACCGCCCGCCCTAAAATCGAGCCCTCTTGGACTCTCCATTTCTCTTTTTCCTATACTTCTCTCCCTCAAGTTGTTTGACATAGGTCATGATTTGAGACAAATCCATATCACTTATAAGCATCGCAGTACGACACTCTTTATTTATCAAGTCGGACACCTCCGACATAAACTTGTTCATCCTTGATCTAGGTTCGGTAACCAATTGTAGAGCATACTTAGAGAGCTTGTTGAACTTAAGGGCATACTCCCTCACATTGATGGAACCTTGCTTAAGATTCATGAACTCCATCATTTTATCCTCTCTCAACTCAATCGGGAAGAACTAATTGAGGAAGACAGCCTTGAACTCCTCTCAAGGAATAGCATCATAATTTTTCCTCTTTATCATCTATTGAACAAATAAAATTTGTGGAATACCTTTTAGTTGGTAGGCAAATAGTTCCACCTTTTCCTCCGAATTGACCCCCATGATGGATAGCACCTTGTACAACTCATCTATGAACTCTTGGGGATCCTCATCCGTCTTGGACCTATAGAACTCTAGTGAGTTCATTCTTGTGAAATCCCTTACCCTAGAAGTCGGAGTGCTAGCATGAGGAGCTTGGGTCCATTGCTTCAATTGGTGGGTCATTGCATGTGCACACATAGTAATGGCACTCTACTTGAGTAGCTCATTCCCCTAGAGGGGTTTGGTGGGCCAGAACCTCCTTGGTTGCGCGAGCCCTCCTTGGTCATCCTCTTTGTAGCAGCATGATCTAGAAGAGAACAGAGAATTCATTAGGGGTAAAAACCCTTACCTTACATCTAAAGCATGATATAGACCATGAAGAAGTGAAACATTTCCTAAAATGCCTCATAGCCTTCAGTCATAGTTGTGGCGCGCTTCACAACTATAAATATGACTCTAATCGATGTGGTGTATTGGATTCCAAGGACCATTAACAACCTAGTACTCTCATACCAAGTTTATCATGATCTAAGCCTAAGTACCTATACATGACACGACGAATGGGAACCCAAAGGAACCCCAAACAAGCCTTTTAGCATATTAAGCACACGTCTTTAGTCGCGGAAGCAAAATAACAACAATAAGAGATATAATAAAATGGAAAGTAGAATTAAGAGAAGTCTTCGATAACTATAAAAGCGTTTAAGAGTCAAAATCATAGTATAAGTCATCATAATATCCAACAACACCTCTAACATGGAATGGAGCGGGGGCCAAGACAATTTCCGGCTCACCCTCATAGTAACAAATGTTCAATATAAAGATGTATCAAAATAGCACAATTGACATAGATAGCATCCTCAGACTTGAGGACTCACCAAAGCTTATCTCCAAAGTTCTGTACTAGCCACGTGGAGGATGATCAAAAGGTGCTCCGGCCCCTATATAGTAATATTATGTAGCCATAGAGTATGCATTATTACATTTGAATGTACTAAATATGTGAGATGTAATGCAACGAGAGTCATATGCCATAATAAGAAGATTCTTAATCATAATCAAGGAACATAAACTCAATATAGAATATATATATATGTATATATATATATATATATATATATATATACTCGAACCTTACACAAATAAGCATAGGAAGGGCCAAATAGCCTCTCTTTTACCTTATGGTATAACCATTTCGGAGAATGTTACCAATCCCCTGCCTTATGACATAATCTTTTTTATAGGTAT